>JBBBVU010000003.1:3976189-3988776 GCA_037177055.1 Atherinosoma microstoma
CTGACAGAGACCTAAAACAACCAAAGACCCAAGACAGCCAATCACAGTGTCAGGAAACATGACATCATCCATAGCAATGGGGTCAACTCTGCTCTTTCTCTCAGCTTAAGAGTCGTCTCAGTTCCTTAGTAAAAGTTCCTCTCAGCAGCTTTCTGAAGAGGTTTTAAGACAGAGCTCTTAACTAAAAACTTTTAGTGCTATTTTAGAGTCCTCCTAGTGGTGAGATACGATTATTTGTGAATACGGCCCCTGCTCTGTAAGGCAAGGCAAGTTCATTTCATGTACAGGACAATTCAAGGTGCTTTATATAAAACATTAGAAGCATTGCAGTGGGTGAACTGACATGTTCAGTGACACGATGTTAATGTCATGACTACAGTAATAAAATTCCTATCCCAGCTGAACACTAAACATGACAGTTGCATGTAATATGTTACCCAGTCTGTTACAAAACTGACATGTTGATTAAAATTAACATAAATCAGTGTTTGTCTATCCTGGTCCTCAGCACTCACTAATCTTTATATTTTAAATGTTTCTGTACTTAAACACACTTGGCTGAAATGAATGGCTCAACAGGCTTGCACAGAGCTTGATGAGGAAGTGCATTAATCTGCGTTAGGTGTCTTGGAGTAAGACCCCACCCTTGATTTTTCAGTGGCTGAAATTTGATGTTTGATGGCTAGAGATGCATTTTCTGCAAAGGAAAACATCCGGGTCCTGCAGACGCACATCTCGGGCATCAAGAACGTTTTTGATGCTGGATATCAATCGTCTGATTTACCAGCGTCAAGCGTCCAACTCTGAGCGTCAAGAGCTTTTTTGACGCCGAAATCGCGTTTGATCTGAACGTACCATAAGAGATTATTAAACCTCATTCACCATTATGGACTTTTATGTCATTATTTTGGCTATGTTAGTGCATATGGTAGAATTTTTGATGAAGTTTCTCTCTTGACAAATTTTAGAATTCAACTTTTAGATTAGGGTAATAGCTTAGGCCTATACTGGGGCTGATTTTAGTGGTGAACAGTAAAAATGACAAATTTTGCTAAATATCTAAGAAATGAACCCCTAGGGATTATGATATTTTGTAAATGCTTATACATTTAAAAAAAAAAAGTTGGTTTGATATGTTTCGAAACAGTGGTCTTTTTGTGTGGAGTTTGCATGTTCTCCCCGTGTATGCGTGGGTTCTCACCGTGTACTCTTGCTTCCTCCCACTGTCCAAGACGTGCATGATAGGTTAATTGGTCACTCTACATTCTCCCTAGGAGTGAGTGTGTGAGTGAGTGGTTATCTGTCTCTCTGTGTTGGCCCTGCAATGGACTGGCGACCTGTCCAGGGTGTACCCTGCCTCTCGCCTGATATTTGCTGGGATAGGCTCCAGCCCACCCACGACCCTGAATTGGACTAAGCGGTACAGAAAATGAATGAATGGTTTAATATGACTTAAAGTGAACATTTTTGTCCATTTGTCCATTTTAATGACACTGACTTAAGAAAGTAGTCAATTAAACTGATGCCAGAGGGACAATAGTATTAAACAGTTGTGCTTAGGGCAGCCAAATGGCTAGCAGCAGCCCTGGTTGGAGTTACTTTGGAGAATTCAGATATTATTAAGGATATTGCATATCAACTCTCCAAAGTAATAAAACAAATATAACTTCCCATTAAATCCACAATGATTTCCTGCTGTTTTCTCGGTGTTTTTGGCTTTGAGTTGGGAACTTTAATGAAAATAAAAGTAATGAAAATAGTGGAGCTGAGAGAAAATATAATGAGTTACCAGTTGAACCAGCAGTCACAGTCCAACAGTTTGCATAAAGGGTGACTGATTCTGTGCTTTCTGCCATTTAAATAAGCCCCCTCATCTTTCTCTTTTATTACATCCTCAGCCAGTGTTACCTCTAGGATTAATTTTTTTCTTTGCACGTTCATTTCAATCTCTCTCATACCTTCATAGTAAAAATCTCCTTCAATGATGTCAAATTAAAGTTTAATGTGTCCACTGAATGTAACTAGTCTCGTTAAATGTCCAACCTCGAGAGGTGGCAGACTTAAATAAATGAAGCTCCTCTTAAGAAAGGGAAATGGGGAGAAAAGGCTGAGGTATCCCAAAGGACATAAAGGCCCACACTCACACCTCAACATTATAGAAGCAGTTTGGGATCCTCTTGATGGAATAAAAGGCAGTCACCGTTCAGAGAGGAGCTTATGAAGTCTTTTAAGAAACCTGGAGAATTTTCCTGATGACTACAAGAATTCTTGTCTAGTTTGGTTCAGATTGTACACAAGAATGAAGGTCGTCATACCAAAAATGAACTTTCAAGGATGTTAAAACGATACGGTTTTGCCTTCTATACTGTATTTTCACATTTGTCTTGAAAAAATTTGCACATTTTAATAAATTACACCTGTTTCCCATCATATAATTAGCCCGTTTAGTTATTGCCAATTAAGGACAAACGCTATTATGGGGAACTATAGTTATGGGGCATTATAACTATGGAGCACCACCGGTTAGAAACTGGAAACTAATAACCAAACACTGGTCTTATGCCATGTTTACATGATAATGCTGTGAGAGCAAGACTGTGTTGCGATCTGGCCTCTGTTGCACACAACAACGGAGTGTCGGGGGGGCGACTGCAATGTTTTGAGGACGGACTCCAGGGTGGAAATGTTCTTGCGACACAGGGTGGTGCGGAGCCGTGTAAATCCAAGGTGGAAGCTCTTGAATAGGATGACGTCACTGCCCGCTGCGCACTGCAAGCCACGTGAACAAACTAACAACAACAACAATGGCGGATTCCCCCGTTCTTCTTGTGCTGCTACATCTTTTCAAGTTATTTGGTCTCTTAAAACAAAACTTAATCATCATTCAGCATGTTTGTCGCCAGCAAAGATGTTGTCTCCTAGTTTAATGAGGATATAGTAGGAACTAGTGTAAACATGGGGTGTATCATTGCAACTTAGTTTTCACTGCCATCTAAAGGCCTGGCATGCGTACTACATCGCAATCACTCAATTTGCAGAGTCGTGTCAACGGCGATCGGATTAATTTCGCCCTCATATAAATGCAGTTTTTTTCAATCCTGCAAAGGAGGAAAAAAATGCAAATTTGGTAGCAGCGTTGTCGTGTAAACTAGGCCTCGGTCTCAAGGGTCTTTTGGTTTGCATGCGTTAAACTGTGACATATATCACATGTAAGAAATAGATAAATGAGGATTTGGATCCAAGCCCTGATCTTTTCACCCAGCTGTTATCACACTACACAAACCCGATGTGTGTACATACAACAAGGCATTGACTGGGCATTAACCCACCAGTTAATGCCTGGTCTAAGCGTTTGTTACCAGAGTCCTTAGGAAACGGTTTGGTCCTTGAAGAAAAGCAGTGAGACACGGCCCTTTGCCCCTATCTTTGCTGCACGTTTCTGTGGTCTCTGAAAGAAGGATGCCAGTTGTTTCTTTGTTGTCCATGTGGGGTTAGCAGCTGACCACACCGTCTTGCAGTTACAGCAACTGCTCACTAAGGGACGATATTCCCCAAACACTAACCAAGAAGAAGAAAATCTAGTTCATTGATTGGCCAGGACTCACAAATGAGTCATTTTGGTCTGTGGTGAAATTTTTATGAAATTCTTCTAAAAGAGGGAAGTAAAACAACGCAGAGATGCCAGGCTTCAGATCCCCTTTCACACTATTCTCTTGTTTTGATTAAAAAGAAACAAAAAAAAGAAGCATTGCTGGTAAATGTTCGGTAAGTCAGTAAAAACAAAATCTACTGATGCCATCGTCCTTCTAGTTGCTTGAGTTCATTGAGCTTCATCGTTTGATTTTTGTGTCAACTATAGACAGACAAACTTCTGACGTAATAAGCTAACGGGTTAGCTCAGTTCAGTGCTTCCAGATGTTCCTGCTTTAAGTACCAGAGCCCCTGAATCTTCTGCCAGCTCTGTTATTAACCTCCATGTCAAATATTTAGCCCTGAGAAGTTAAGAGAGACAAATGTGAAAACAGGTAAAAAGATTTTAAACCGGTGGTTGTTTAGCTCAGTTGGGAAAATGTTAAACAAAAAGCAGCGGTTAGAGGAGTAGAGGCTGAAATCCATAGTGGGATAAGGGACTGAAGGATACGCAGAATTTGTGTAATGTTATTCAACAGAAGTGGATTTCCTTTGTCAGACACGAACCAAATCCTTTTTAAACAAACCCCTGGTGACATCTCTAAATACAGTTTTGGGGGGGGGAGCTTCTGCCAGGGAGAGAAAGACTTGAGTCTGCATACTTATCTCTGAAGTTTTATATTTCAGTGCTGGCCATTTTCTTTTATATTTCACCTAAATTATAAATCATAAAAAGGCACAGTTTTAATGGATTGAATCACATTTTTGTTGCTTTTTTGGAACATTTATGCTATTGTACTGTAGGAATCGGGTCGCGTTAACTGAATATTTTTTTTAAAGCGGTGAAGGAAAAATCTGAAGGCAATTCCCACCCCCGGCCCCCTGGTAGCGAGTAATTAATGAGCTGTTGTCTGTGACCACTCCGGGTCTCAGCTGAACCACCGGTGCAGACGGAGCGCACGCTGCGGGTTTTCCTCCTGCTGAACCTGAGCTGCAGGGGGCTCAGATTTCACTCTGGACAGAGGTCTAACTCTGAAGGATTTTCTAGAACTGAATTTAACTCGTCGGACTCAAACGTTTTCTTTCAATCTTAACGTGCTGAAACTGTTTTCAGCTTTGTTATCCAATCCACGCAAATAAGCTGTTGTGAGGGTAAAAATGACGTCGATTAAACTTCACGGGTAGCTGCGGGTGCGGGCCGGTCGTGCATGAAAATATTATTTTCTTTTATTTATTTATGTCTTTCATTTTTGTGGAGATCATTGCTTTACTAATCAAAAGGCCAGTATTACAGTAAGAAGCCCTGCGGGACATGGCGGCTGAGAACATGCTGAGAACAGCTGAAACCGGGACGATAAATGACTTCTTGTTTCTTTTCATCAAATAAAGCCGGTAAATGTCAAAATAAGGGTCTACAGAGATGTAGCAGTGGTTCAGTGGCAAGTTTAAAAGGATATCGTGCAAGGATCTGCAAGAAAAAGGGAAATAAAACTCATGAAATATGCCCAACATATATTTACTGCATTGTTGTAGTTTACTTTCTGTCTCTCGGGTCAATCCAGATTTGGCTGTAAGATAAACACGGGTCCGGGGTCGGGTTTGGTAATGATGTTAACGGTTCGAGCGGGTGCGGGATTTGACCCGTGCAGGACCCTGCAGTCGGGGTCAACCTCGGCAAACTCTCCATGTTGTCACCGCACTGTCTTGATTCACCGCTGGTCGGCCCTCTGTGTATTGTGCACATCTGCATGATGTGTGACGGCATGTTGTGGATTTACTGTTCACCTTGTTCGTACTGAATATTAAGGTAAAATAAAATGAATGCTATTGAATATGTTATTATTATTATTTAAAAAAAAAGAAAAGTGACCTGAAAAGAGACAAAGAAAAATTCTAGCGTGACCTCTGATGGGAATATATATGTATTTCTTTTTCAGGGTCTTGTTAGTTATAGTGCCGTGTCTTTTAATGGAAATCCATTACAGTGTATTATGTTTTGTTTCATTTTAGGTATAATGTGGATACCAGGAGCTCCAACCTTTCCAAACATGTAAGTACTTTTTAAAAAGAGAACCTATGTTTACGCATGTGTTTGGTAAGGAGCACAACTCCCTCCTGTAGATTCTTCTTTCTACTCAGTTTGTTCAACTTCTGGAGGATTGGATCTAAAAACCTTCTCTGGATCTTTGGCTTGATCTTTACGGCACAACTTATTTGTGCTCACTTCTCAGTTCAGTTCAGTTCAGTTTGGTTTGTATAGATTTGAATGATTTTCATTACTTTTTATTCAGTTTTTTTTTTTTTTGGACTAATCTTGAATATTACAGAAATGCATTTCTAGCTAAAAGTACTGTTGGAAATCTGTAGCTATCATCGTTAAGATGACATCCATTATTTGCTTTTCACATCAAACTGGCTTCATTTGGTAAAAAGCTAACCATTGACTGGATGGACCTTCTGTTGGATGTTTCACTCTCACATGATGTTCATCGTGGTGGTAGACTGATAGCTAGCTTTACCTACCGAGGTTCAACTGGACCTCATTCTTCTTTATTTTCTTTAAGTGGTTCCACACAGAACTTTTTGGTGGTTCTTGTCTTTGGTTCTTCAGGTTTCTTTTATCTGTTCTCCGCTGGCATAAAATCTCACAGAACCACTTTGTACCAGAACCCAGTGACAGGGAAGAAAAGACAAGACAGTCACATATTGTGATGATAGCCACAGAAACTATTCACTTTCTTAAAGTTAACAAAAAAAAAAACACTAACAAAAAGCAACACCCATCCCAATGAAATATACAGACGAATAAAGAATGTAAATGATATCATCACCAGTTCCTCGGGATCAGTAGTGTGTAACTCTGTGGGGTTATTTGTGATGGATAGTTGATCCTTTAGGTGATCTATGGAAGTTTTCCAGGCATTTATTTCCCGTCCAGGAGGTTTACAATCCAGCTGCAACATGTAGTGTTTATTCAGAGACTCTATATGGTAAATCCACAATAAGTGATCCATGATAAAACCGTTATTTATCACATTGTCTATCACTACTATGTTGCTAAGAGACCTATATTTTGACCCGGAAAATTATGATGAAGCTACTTACTGTCAACATTTCTACCAATAAAATAGTTTAAATTGACATTAACGTCCAATCAGGAGCAGCCAAATATCAACAAGTGAGCAGAACGTTCTATGTGTGTCTGAAAACAAGAAAAATAATGGTCCTCTATGGCTGGAATAAAGCCAAGAAGATGTTTCTGATGAACAGTGGCGCCAAAAAGCAGCTGAGTTGGTTTTGTGAGGATAGAAGGTAGATAGTAGCATAAATAAGTGTAAATGAGGAAAAAGTGTAAATATGTAAATAGTTTCTGTTGTGTGTTTGTTTCAATGCCAAAATTTATTCCCCAGAAAGCCAAGACTTGAGAGAATGATGTGCAGATGAGAAAAGACTTGGTCACTGTTGATCTGTGTGTTATTTCTACAAAGTACTGTTAGTAATAAATTCAGTTTTCTTGTTCTGGTTGGTCTTTATGGTGCTATATACATTCATTTTGCCTTCATAATCTGACAAAAGCTGCGTTTACATGGACACGTGTCTGGATGTTGACTGGGTTGGGATTCTACAGGTATTTTATATTAAAAACCAAACAAGCGGAACAAAAAACTAACAAAAATTGGCTTGGAGTTTTAAGGGGTTAAGAGAACATGTCAGAACCAGTTCTGGTTTCAAATAATCAGAACCATGATTTTCCCCGAATTTTATTAAGCAAAAGCATTAATCTATCTTTCAGTCTACACCTAACACACGGGCACTGTAACCTACTGGTATGACAACAAGCTCATGTGAACAGATCTTAGTGTGTTTGTTCATTCATTAGAACAGTGAGACAAATAGCAACAAACACGATAAAACTAAAGAAAAGAAAAGAAAAAAAACCCAGTAACGCTGGAACCTTGTGTCAAAGTGTTTTAATAATTCCAGAGACTTAAGCGCTAACTTTGAATGGTTTAAAGTGGCTTAAAACGCACCGTATGCAGGATCCAAGACTATTTCATTTTCAATGAGAACATCTGAAATGTAGACTTAGTATTTCCTGTCAAATGTTTCTGTCTCTTGTTTCCTTAGTGATTGATTTAATCTATTTTTTGTAAAGTTCAAATATCTATTGACTTAAATATTTGTGTGGAGTTGGTTACCAGTAGCATCCCACAGCAAAGACCTGCAGGTCAGCTCAAGCGTGAACAAACTGTAAGGAAGTAGGAAAATACAATCAGATCCCAAGAAAAACGTGAACTCAAACAGATTCTATTGATTTTTTGTGCAGATGCATCATTTTCACTGTTTAATTTTCATAATTAGAATGAATAAGAATAAAGCATTGTCATGGTATTTTGATGAAAGGATGAAAAGATTGTTCTGGAAAAAAAACTTGTGTGTTGCAACCTTTTTATTTTATTCTATTTATTATCTTGAGAGAATCAACTCAAGTTGTTTCCATTGTTTTTCCAGCTTCTTCTCTAACTTGTGTCTCCCTTTCCCAACTGCTTCCCATCGGATGAGCAGAAGGTAAGAAAATATGACTTCATATCCTCTTAAATGATTTCTCCCTGCAATGAAAAATGTTTCATAAAAATCTTCGGGCTGTCAAACTTAGGTGACATCTCGTAATATTTATGATTCTGTTTCTATACAAAGTCAAGGAAGTCACACTTCCGGACAGATAATCCACCATCTGGGTCAGATTAGGAAAATGTCCATTTATGAATGATTGAAATTGATTTTGATTCAGATCCTTTAGAAAAAAAGAAAAGTTAGAAAGAAAAATGAGAAATTACAAAATCATACAATTAAAATAATAAAAATGCACAAATTAAATGAGAAATATAATAAATGCATTATATGGAAATACAACTCTAAAATAAATTAAAAAGCTTTTTGGATATACATTATATTCAAGAATGTTTGTGTACATATTCAATTGGGGTGTGTATTGGCAAGAATCTGGCGATACGATACATATCACGATACAGGGGCAACAATACGATATGGACCTGGGGGGAGCCAGAGTGGAAAATGTGAAACAAAGATTGTAGCATGCATAAAAAAATCGCAATATCTTGGATTTGTTTTTCGGTAAGAACTCTTATGAACATCGGTGTTCGTTTGTTTGAACAAAGTCAGTGTTTGTGTTTCTTCTTTTGTTCAACATCAAAATATTAACAACATTAAAGTCGTGTTTTTGTCAGATTTTCTGAAATAACTCTTAGTTAGGACTGCATGGTGGTGTAGCGGTTAGCACTGCAGCCTCTCAGCAAGAAAGTCACCAGTTTGACCCTCAGCGGGGGAGGGGGGGTTCAAACAGGGGCTTTTCTCTGCAGAGTTTGCATGTTCTTCCCATGCATGTGTGGGTTATCTCCGGGTACTCCGGCTTCCTCTCACAGTCCAAAGACTTGCATGTTAGGTTAACTGGTCACTCTAAACTCTCCCTAGGAGTGAGCGTGAATGGTTGTTTGTGTCTCTATGCTGGCTCTGAGATAGACTGGCGACCTGTCCAGGGTGTACCCTGCATCTCGCCGGCTATAAAATCAATTTAGCTAGATTAGATTATTTCACTGATAATTGTTTTATATTTTCAATGTAATTTATTTATGACTTTTTTTTTTATATGAATGAATAAATAAAGCATAACCACAAGCCTTTGTTAGCTTGTATACTAACGGTAGGGTTAGTGCTACATGCTAAAAACGTAGCATTGCATAATAATGCATCCTGATTTCCGTCATACATCACATTTACCTTTTTAGTAAGAAGAAGAAAGCCAGCTAAGGGTCCCGTTTTATTCCCAGAGCAGATCGGAGCTCCCTCCATTTATGGAAAGCTGCTCCCATGTTGACTCTGGTTTTACTCCTGCAGCTGTCAGACTCCATTTTGGCCCTTTTTGTCACACTAGACAAAATTTTTCTTTTCTTTGTCTTACGTGGAGGATGTGTTGGTGTCTGAGAGGCATCGCCGGTCTCTTGTTATCCATTTTTAGTCATCATTGTTGTCTAATGACGGCGGAGTAAACAATACAGCGGCCAGGTTAACGAGCACGCGCAGCATGTCAACACACATGCACGGCCCTGAGGATTCAAACCCGAATCCCTCTCATTGAGCATGCAGAAACAGTCCTATAGAGGCAACTGCAGTGAAGAGAGATCTGCTCATCCTACACATCAGGAAATTGTATGAGGATGTTGGGGAAAGAAAATAATAGTATTTAGCATTTAAACATGCGCAATGCGCCTTTAAATTAGTGACTACAGTGTTTAGGTTTGTCAAAATCTACAACATGACACTAGCTACACCATACACAGCACCAATAACGGAGCGAGTGCTACCTTAAAAAAGATTACCTTTCAACTAATAGAGCTTTCTTTCCGCTTACTTTGAGGCCTCTACATGTCAACCAACGTTTAAGTTGTACAACACTGTGTTTATTGATTGAACTGCATTGAAATGAAGCTCCCGGGACATTAAACGTAGGTGTCGCCATTATAAATGGGAATTCTGTTTGTCCAAACTCGAGCTGTTGCCGGCACTTATGAATATTAATGAGCAAAAATGACGTCATTCATGATCAGCTCTATTTTAGCGGATTGCATTTCACATCTCCGACCACTGGGTGGCGAGAGAGCACATTACTCAGCTGTTGTCTTGTGACTACTACGGTCTCAGACCAGTGGAGCAGAAGCAGCGCATGCTGCAGGATTTCTTCCCGCTGAAGTTAGAGCTGCAGGATTCAGCCTCCAGAACACCAGAATAGCCGTGAAAAATCGTCTGTCTGAAGCAAAAGTCCATCCAGTAACACGGTGAGTTCTCCGAGCTGCAGGGGGCATCAAAGATTGCACCTGGACAGACAGATGTCTCACTCTGACGGATTTTTTAAAGCTAAATATTTTCAGTACGAGGAGCTGCGTTTTAATTTGTGCCTCATTAAGAAAAAACACTGTTGTAGTTAAACATGTTAGTGAAACAGTGAATCGTGTTAGTGAACAGTGAATCGTGTTAGTGAAACTGAATCGTGTTAGTGAAACATTGAATCGTGTTAGTGAAACAGTGAATCGTGTTAGTGAAACAGTGAATCGTGTTAGTGAAACTGAATCGTGTTAGTGAAACATTGAATCGTGTTAGTGAAACAGTGAATCGTGTTAGTGAAACTGAATCGTGTTAGTGAAACAGTGAATCGTGTTAGTGAAACAGTGAATCGTGTTAGTGAAACATTGAATCATGTTGGTGAAACTGAATCGTGTTAGTGAAACACTGAATCGTGTTAGTGAAACTGAATCGTGTTAGTGAAACAGTGAATCGTGTTAGTGAAACTGAATCGTGTTAGTGAATCAGTGAATCGTGTTAGTGAAACAGTGAATCGTGTTAGTGAAACTGAATCGTGTTAGTGACTGAATTTTGGAGGAAGGTTTCATTTGGAGAATTACTCATCAAAACGGAAGTTAAAGTTTAGTTTTACCTTCAGTTTTGCCTATTTTATTGGCAATCTTTAGGTTCTGATATTCATTGAATAAACTGCAAAAAACAGCTGAAGCTGGAGGCTTTTATTTTAAATACTGAAGACCTCCACCAATATCAGCCTTTTGGTAAAGTGAAATAAACAGTATAATGTAAAAACATATGATTCCTAATCCTGCAGCTACGTTTCCTCTGGACGAGACTTTAAGAGGCGCAGAAAAAAAGTCAGCTAGACTCGCTACGATTGGGGACTCGGTTCAGTTGTGGACCAGGGTGGTCCGCTAGACTCGCTACGATTTGGAGACTCGGAAATTAAACTAACAGGAAATGGAGCATCTGTCTTTCTTTGTATATGAGAATAACATTATTAATAGAAACTGACTGGTTATTCCTCAGCAGCAACCACAACTGACCATTAATGAGCAAACATGGAAACATCTTGTTATCTGCTCCTCCATGATTGTTGGACCACGTTAGAGGAAAGAGACAGTCCTTCACAACTTTACAGCTATAGAGTAAACATCTGAATTCTGAAAGGCCTTAAATGATATTTAAATTCCCAAAATGTTTCCATGACAACTATAGAAAAAAATCAGTGGTCATCAGATATCTGAGTGAATAAATAATTCTAAAGCTGAAATTGTATATTTTAAGTTGATGTGGGTTATTTCCTAGATCTAGTTTTAACCTTAACTTGAAAACATGTGATGTTTTTTTCTATGAACATGGTCAGGATCTGAAAAATAAATCTGGTTATCAGCAGAGATGGGGACTCGAGTTTGGGACTCGGACTCGAGTCGCACTTAAGTCGCATTTCCAGCGACTTGAGACTCACGATTCAAGACTTATGAACATCTTATTTTTTTCATGATATTCTCTGTCTGATCTCCTGTCTGCCGTCTGTGTCACGGGCTGTCTTTCCTCAGACGTAGCACAGACGCGTCTGCAGTGCACGCGGCGCGCAATCAATCAAAATAAATGCACCGCCATGAACACAGCTGTTGCTACAGCGCTGCCCTAACTTTAGTGTATGAAAAACTTCATAAAGAGGGAGGAATATAAGAGCAGCAAGCTACAACGTCTGCAGTAAAATCCATGAAGCTGGATCCACCACATCCACTTTAAAATACACCTGGACAGGTGAGTCACTGTCAGCTTAATGTTAGCATCTTTAGCAACGAGCTTACCCTGCGTTCACATCGGGCGCTTCCACTCGCGTACGCGCCTACATTTCAATGCCCAGATACTGGATGTTTACTCGCTTGATTTGGGCGTTTTACTCGCGCGAATGAAGCGTTTTATTCACGCAAATAAAGTACATCAAGTTGAAATTTCTGGAGTGGGAAGAGTTGTTTGTTTTAGCGTCAACATCGAACATGGCAGCCTGGTTATTTTGAGTTATTTGTGAGAGTTGCAGCCTTTTACCTGCTTTGGAAGTCGGAAAACCG
>JBBBVU010000003.1:4009363-4025981 GCA_037177055.1 Atherinosoma microstoma
CAGAAAGCATTAAGAAAAATTTAAAACAAAAGTAAACAACAAAAGTGAATAAAGAAAGAAAGAAAACCTCAGTGAAATTTCACTTGTTGGTTATTGGCATCACCTAAGCGGCATCGCCTCAGTGGCATGAAAGGTGGGCGGGTAGGGAGTCAGGTGGCCGCATGATGTTACTGAGTATGGAGAAAAGTGCCTTGGTGTTGCCGGTATTGGTACTGATACACCAATACCGGTGTATCAGTACACCGGTATTGTAAGTCAGGCCAGAAAATGATTTTGAAATAAATAAATAAATAAATAAAATAAGATAACATAAGAAGGTTTTGGGGGGAGGCATCATGTTGCAGGTTGAGCCCTCCAATGAACTTTCTCCTACTCTTTATATATTCTTATGTACATATTCCCTTAGTTATTCGTGGGCATTGTCACTCTGTCTCTCTGTCAAGTGAAGTTGTGCGGGTGGGTCGGGGTGGGCGTGCCGGTTCAGACGGCGGCCGCGGTAACCAAGGAAACGGGACTGGACACTAGAATTCCTGATACAAAACAAGGACTGTTCCCGTTCTGCATCCAGGTTGTTTTTTTTTTGTTTGATTGTGGACAGCTGTGAGAGAATCAGGAGGGCTTCACAGAGGGAGCAGAGGAAGTCCAAATATGCAAAACAAGCCCAAAAACTGACGATATTAGTGACTTCACAGGAAAACAAGCCCAAAGTAGCTTTTATCAAGTGGAGACTACCTGCCTTACATCACCGCTGTAAACAGGAAGGAGCACACAGCTGCTGGCTAAAATGATCAATTTAGCTACTAAAGGACAAAAGCACCTTAGGGTAACAGTAACTGAGTTACTTTATTTAAAGAGTAATGCATTGAGTATTAGTTACTGACAAAAGTAACGGTGTTAGTAACGCGTTACTACCCAACACTGACTTTAAAAACAAAGCAAATCAAAATAATTCCACATCACAGTTTTAGAGCATTTAATGTCATACAACCATATTCTTTACCGTATTTTGTGCTGTGGGATGATGTATCCATCACATGTTCCACAGTGAGACTGGGCTACTCATTGTTATAATTTATATCCTAACTTATAGACTCTCAAAAAGAACATGTTTGTTTCTTAATTAAGAAAATGCTTTCAACACAACTGCACATTTTGAGTTTAGGTTTGAGGCTTCATCAAACAGAGGTGTACAGTATGAGCTGTGTCTGTGAGACTTCCACATTTTTATATGCATGGTGCCATCTCAGATCCAAAGTGAAGAGTTCCAGCTGAGACTAAACCCTATCTAGGTTAGACCCAAAGCTAAGCGAGTTGCTATTAAGTTACTTTAAATAATAAATGGCTACTACTGAGGTTGAGCCTCTGTGACTGGGGTGGCGGGGTGGATGGGGGTGTGGGGGGGTGGTTGTGAAATAATGCAAAAGTCATTCATCAGTGAGCTGTGCAGTCCCTGCCATGCTCATTACCCTCATTACGCTTGAGCAAAGAGCTAATGGCAACTTGCTTTGAGTGTTAAAAGTGAGGAGAGGAAGAGGAGCAGTAACCTGATGAAGAAAGCTGGAGCTGAAGTCTTGCCTCAGACTCAGCTGATTGCATATTTACACGAGCTATTTTAGGAGAGTTTAAATAAAGACGGGGCCTCTCATCGCATCTAATCACTGTGTTCCTGTTTTGATTGGTTAACTGATTCAGAAAACTGATGGATGGATGGACTGTAGCCTACATAAGAAACATGTTACTGATAGGCTAGCCTAGAATGTTGAATGCCAGGAAACAGAAATAAATCTACAGAGACATCCTGACCTCCTTTTGCCGTCTCTGTAAAGTACAGGGAGTGATGATGGAGAGAGGGATGGAGAGAGAGAACAGAGGAGGGTTTCCTACTGCTACGCCAGCGTGGAGCATCGCGGCTCTCGTACGCTTAATATGAAATGCACAGCAGTACGTTCATTTAGAAAGGCTGATAGGTGGAAGGTCTCTGCTTTACACTCAGAGCTTTGAGGAAAGAGAGAGCTCGAAATATCTGCAATTATTTGATTAAGAAAAATGTCATTTTATTAGGATATGATGTTGCTTAAACACTGATCAAATAAATATTTAAATGATTTTATATGGAGCTGATGGTTGTTTGGATGTTGACAAGAGAGATCACATCCTTTTTTATTAAAAGCTTCACCTGTCTGATCATAGTTTATCTGCAATAAAGATCAAGTCAAGCATCAGGCAGCCATTTTCTTTGGATGTGTGATATTGTCTGTTAGCAGCTGTCAATTATGTCCGCTTTCATTTTCCTTACTCTTTTTATTGTGACTTTTTTTTTTGTGCCACATGAAGAAATGATCAAATGTATTTATATGGTATATTTCCAACAACTCATGCTTCCCCAAAGTGCTTTACAAACAAATATATGACTAAAATAAATCAAATACATGACTAATGCAATAAAATCATGACTTTTTTTGTTGTTGTTTTAAGCCACATTCCAGTTTTACTTACTTACACGCTATCACGTAGGTGACACATCTCTTGCTATCCCGCTTTTACCCCGCCTACCAGTTAAGGGTATGGTTGCTATGGAAACGCAACAGAGATCAGGGTTTACCAAACCAAACCATCGCCAAGCTGGTATCCTTGGTGGAAAGATGGTTTATGGGATATGGACTAGGGATGACCAAGGAGAGCGTTGGTGGCGCATATTAAAGGGAGATGGATCTCCAGACTAAAACAAATCATCATAAACAGCAAATTTATCCCCCAGCTCATGGCCGCTGCTCGCCATGTGGGTGCCCTATAAGTACAACTTCTTTGTGGTGACCCCAATTTTTTTTATGTAAGAGCTGTTAAAACATCTAAGTATGCATTCTGCAATGTTTGGTGTTCGTTTTGAGAATTTTTTTTACATTTTACTGTCACCACCACTAAAATCAGCCCAATGACAGGCCAATGCAGAAAAATGCTATTAGGTCAAATAAAGGTTGAATTCTAAGATTTGTGATGAGACTTTCTTAAAAAAGAAAGTGCCATATGCACCAACACAGCCAAAATAACGTCCATGATAGTGGACAATTTCCACCACACATATGTGCGCCACGTTCTGGCTTCGCCACGGTTTTGTTCTGACTTCCAGTCACACCGGGAGCGAGTCAGACGCGGAGCACCTGCATGTGCCGTCCAATTTATCCTGTTTTATTAAGCCTAAACATTCATTTTGGAGATTTCAACCAGTTGCATTCTGATTGTCAGTAAGTAGAGATGTTGAAATGGGTCTGTTTTTTCTGATCATATAAAACTGTTTACCATGACATCAAAGCTGCAATAATCGCGACATAAAACTCAGTCCTGACGTGTGGTTCGTCAGGATGAGAAACGGGTGAAAAGGTTGTCGGTGAGCATCCGGTGGATGATTGTCCACCAAGGCTGAGTCTCTTCACGCTAATAAACTCGTCATGTTCTTGACTCTGACCTGCTTTTCTTATTTTTCCAGTGTTAGAAGTCTTTGGAGAGTTTTCGTCTGATTCACATTTTTTCTTTTGTATTTGGGCCAAAGCAGCGTGAAGCTGGTTGGCTTCCAGAAAGACGACAGCAGTAAATTTATTCATTTTTTCCCCCTCATTCAGTTCCCGTTGCTTTCAGCTCTGGTTGTAAAACTCCTCAATAATCCACTTAGATATCAGTGAAAGGAAGATTACCCACAATGCCCTCTTACTGCCAATTAAATTGCTCTTTTCTCATCATGTGTGAAATTTCTCTCACCTTTCAGAGCAGGGCAGAGTGAGTGCAGAGGAAGGAACGCAAACATGCATAATGAATCATCTTCCTTTTTCTGAACGAGGCCAATGCGCACATTTTATCTTTAATTATTGGCTCTGAGGAGACACAGAGTGCACGTCCTCCTGCATGTCTCATCTGGTATTCCGTCTCCCTCTTACTTGTGTCTTTGTTCTTGAAAAGTTTTTCTAGAGACTTCTCTATTCTCCAATCAGCCACTGTCCTTTTTATGGCTGCATTCCCTCTCATGCCTGGCTGGAAACGATTATTCTGGACTGGAATTACTACAATAAACACAGACTGATGACAAATGTACACACTCTTTGAGGGGGGTATTCCAGAAAGGAGGTTTAACAAATGCTGTAATAAAGCCTGGGCTCGAGGTTGCTACATCCTCTGACATCTTAACCTGCGCTGTCGGTCCCAAAACACCTGCTATGAGTTAGCTAAGCCAGGTGGTTAAGCTAGCTGTGTGAGTGTTCACAGCAAACCTAGAGAAGGCATCACCCATTGAGCACCGAAATCACGCTGAAAATGGCCAAACGGAGAAAGCCTTGATTTTAACCGGCTGAGTTACATGTCCTGCTTGAGGCCTAAGCCGAGGAGAAAAATGTTTTATTAAAAACAAGGAAAACAACTGCATCTGCCACCGGCCGCTGCAACGCCGTTTGAGGATGTCAAACGCACGCTAGCCTAGCCTGTAGCTGGCATGTCTGATTTGATTTGTAAATTTAATAGGATTATATTATGTATAATATCCTATCGTCTCATATATTATCTCTCATTTCTCTCATGTCTCATCTCATCTATCGTCTCATCTCATATCTATTGTCTCATATCATCTCATCTCATATGATCTGTAATCTCATATTCGCTTTCATCTCATCTCATCTATCATCTCATATCATCCATCATCTCATATCTATTGTCTCATATATCATATAATCTGTAATCTCATCTCATCTATCATCTTATCTATCATCTCATCTATCATCTCATCTATCATCTCATTTATCTTCTCATATCATATAATGTATAATCTCATCCATCATCTGTCAAACTGGAAAGAATTTCTCATCTGCACCATGAACAAAATTTCTCCAGTAGTCTATAATTTGCATGGATATCACGATAGGCTCACAGCAAAAGGATTTACTTATTTCACAGCCAATGAGAAGACAGCTACAACCCTTTAATGCTGTGGAGGATCCTGCAGTGAGCCTCAACCGGGACCGCCCGATGATTGAGGGCATCCTTGGGGCACATCATTCGACCCGGGCCCATCCTCCTTTTGCATTTTTAAATGTTTCATGCTAAACATGTTTCGGCCGTGTCAGATGTCGGCAACCAGATCACAAAGGTGGACCTGGAAATGGAATATTTAAAATTGAAGATAGAGGTGAGAAATACATGTAGACATGGGCCAGAATGAACAGCTGAATGATGAGATTGTATAACAAAGTGTTTCTATTTCAAGGTAACAAAGCATGCAATAGGGACGTTTCCAGACAAGAGTTGCCTGTTCATTTCTTTTAATTAAAGTAGTTCTGACAGATTTGATCACACACATAATGAGTAATGAGTTCAGGGAAGACTTGAGCGATGGCAGCAGCTTAGCAGAAGGGGACTGTGGCGGATACAACGATTTTGTTAGAAACTGAGAGAGTTGAGGATTATTGAGCATTTTGATGGTCAAAAGGTTTCAAATAAAAAAAGAAAACCCTTGTTCTTCTGAACTAGTAGACATTGTGCTTGTCAAAAGCGTTACACAATAGTACTAAATCTGTCCGTCATGTACATACACAACAGATCCGATCACTTTATTCAGTGTCCATGAAAACATGTCGGCTGGAATCTCTGATCAGATAGATTTTAATCGGACAGATGAAATATTTGTCCATGTAAAAGTAGATCATTTCAAAATTATACAGATGAAAAACGCTTTTGCTATGAAATCTGAAAGTGCCGTCACAACCTCTTTGCTTCATTTTGAATGTTTTTCATAAAAGGTGTTAGCCACATATGACGAGACGATGCTTTTCTGTTTGAAGCTTGCGCTGTAAGAACTGTTGCACCGAGTTGCATCAGCCCACATTTTCCTACTGTCTGTATTGTCGTCGGGCTGATACCTTTACAGGTGATTAAAGTAATTAGTCATGTTTCCTGTTCTGCCGTTCATCAACGTACAGCAACGTTTTTATAATGTATTAATCTGTTCTTCATCATTCATTCATTCATCAGCATGTTGTTGCAAGATGTACCTGCTGGATTCGTCTATAAACTTATAATCTGGAAGCAAACTGAGCCTGAAGAAGGCTTGTTATGGGTCATTTTCGCTCATTAATTCCAGTGAAATAAACTTCCATGTAGCTGACATTGTCAGTAAAGGCGAGCAGAACATCCAACATAAAAAAAACCCCGAGAAGATAAGGTCAGCTTAAAATTTAATCAAGTTTTTGTAAAGTTAACGACAGTAATGTCTGTTAGATTCGTTCGTACAGATATTGAACTGAACATTTGAACTACCATTTTATTTTTAGGACTAGATAAGTGAGGATGCTTCACTTCATCACTAAAAGGTTCATTTGCTTGAAAATCTGATGTAAATATGATTTAGTGCTGCTAAGTTGTGTTCCTCTGTCCCACATCCAAGCTTCACAAGTGAAGGATTCCCAGTTTAAACCAGTCGGTGCTTCACAACGCTGAAGTCGTTGATCATACCTTTAATGTGACTGTGCTAATTTCCCTCACTCTGAAACTCTTCAGCTTCATTTGCCGGCTCCGTTTCCTCTGCCTGCTCCCCTGAAAGCAGACCTCTTCCCTCCGTTCGCTGCTCTCCGTGGAGAACATGAGAGCTTTTCATCAGAGCGTCGTGTAATTGAATGAGCTGCTCACGCTGTCAGCCGCGCTGTCACCCTGTCATCCTTGTCAGCAGGTGACGGGAGAGGAGTTGGATGTGCGAGGTGGAGGCCATTGTTAAGGGCTCCACCTCCCCCACCTTCTCCCTCTCATTTCCACCAACTTTATTTTTTCCCATCTGCTATTCCCTGCCTTGTTATGAAAATGAACATCAGCCTTCCCGTGCAGAAAGCCCCGGAGACACATCGCCAAAGACATGTCACACGCTGTGTGGAGTGGACACGCACGATTGCTGGACTCACCTGGCTGCATGCATATTTATGCGTACTCACTAATGTCCTCCTGCCTCTCTTCCTCGGCATCCACACCTCCGTGATTGGTGCCCAGGCAGCCGAGTCAGGTGTCAGACTTCTCAGACTTTCTGCCACGAGATAATGGTTGATACCATCTGTAGAACTTCTACTGGAGATTTGACCGTTTTAAGTTGTAACTAAGAGAATAACTTCCTTATTCTTTTAAGTTTATTTACCGTGATGTGTGTCATGAGGTATATAATGTCCACTGAGCCGCTCCTGCATCTACAGGAGACGCTCAACTTCTCCACTAGTAGTCTAACAATACATCAATCTGCATCGATATATTGATCATATGGTCAATATTGATCGATATTGATTCAAAAAGCAAATATGGTTCAAAAATCGCTACATTAACAATCACACTTTTATTGGCTGAATTTTAAGTTCCCTAGTTTGCCCTTTATTACGACTCTGTCTTTATTATAGGAACAGATTGTTTTTTATTTAAATTGATAAATTTAAACACCTGAGCTCAGGAATAAAAATGTTAAATGATATTTTAGTTGCTTTTTGTGATTTTGATACGAATGGAAATGACCGTGTTACCAGTGATGTCATTCAGTGTCAATCGTTGGGTCTTAAATCAGATCATGACTGAATCTGAGATTTTGGCAAACATGGGATCCCTATCCATTAAATCAATATAACATCGTATTGTGATCAAACTGGTGATTTACGCTCCTATTCTCTACTTTAGGTGAAACCAGCCAGTCAGTATAAACTCAACATTACAGAAGCGTATGTGCAGATGGATGTATCATTACAGCTGCGATGTCGGCAATGTTTGGATGAGATTTTCAGTGCTATGTTGGGATGGTAACCTGATCTGGCTCAGAATCGTCACATACTCAGATGATCTGTAACTGAGGACATGAACGAACTGTAGAAGTGGGCTCAAGTGACAAATACTTCCTGGTTTGGAGGAATCCATCAGATTGGGTTATTATCACACAAATGTTTCACTTAATGGAAAGAAAATGATCAATTAATTAATATTAATTTATTCAGTTTATTCTCTTTCTGAACTGCTTCAGCAGGTCTGAGTTTCATGACGTTACAGGAACGTCTCCACCTGTTAAGCTTCAGGTGAAAACTCCGAAATCTCCTCAGAGACGTCAATGAGCCGAGGCCATGTGCTCCAAACATGCAGCCCCTCATCACCAACCTCCTCTGTGGTCTGTCTGATTACTCTGGGGACACCTCCACAGCTGTCACCCTGTTTCTTTCTCTAGATTGATTGTTGCCATGGTAACAATCTGTCATGACAAGCCTGACAGATGAAGTGTGTTCTCCCTGTAGCTGCTGTGGAACATCATATTTCCATTTTATTACATTTGTATTTTAACTTTTTCCTTCTTTACCCTGAAATAAATACTTTATGATTATTTTGCACATTTTGCTTATTAGCTATTAAATGTTGGCATGTGCTGTTTTTTCTTCTTGAATAAACATTATGACACATATACGTAACATTGAACTTGAGTAAGTAGGTTTACTCTTCAAATGCAGATCCTGAGATCTGTGTAACCTTCTGAGCCACTGAGGTCACAGGAGAGCTAAGCCCACCCGGCCAGCATCTGACTCAACAAGGTTCTCCGAGTCAAGGTGTAAATTGGTGCATAAACTGTACACACTGCGTTTATGAAACCAGCACTCCTTGCTGTTTGGATGCGGGTATATGCTGGACCCTAAGATGTGCCTGACTAGAATTTTCCATTTTTTGCAAGATAGGAAATGTTTGGCTGCTGTAATTGCTGCAGCTTTTATCAGCTATGTGAACTTTTGTTTTTTTTAGTTTTCTATCAGCTGAGGTTCCAAGAAGGGGAGTTGATCCTATTCGACGAAACACTGCTAAACTTCTTTGGTCTCCAAAGAAAGTTAAAAGCTCAGATCTCAGTTTATATATGTCTGGATTGAAAACTTAAAGACCCAGATATCCTCCCTGTAGGAGTGGATGTTCATGGCATGTGTATCTGCAATTTTAGTGGACCTTTTGTGACACTTCCTACTGTGTGTGCTTTGCCTCATGGTCCCATGCAACTAGCCATCACAGCTTCCTACCCTAACCTTTGACCTAAACCAGACCTAGCTCTAAATCTAGACCTAAAATAAGTTTTTAGAATATCTCCAGGGGCAAAACAGGTGCCGCATGTTTGCAGAGAGTCCTGATAAGTTGGTGTTGGCTTGAAAGAACACAGTTATTATAAACTGGACTAATGTGGATTTGTTTTAATTGGATCACAATGATTCGGCTTGAAGTAATTTTGTCTGGAAAGTGTCTGGAGATGGCTTTGTTGCGAGTTAGTGGTACAAATAAAGCTGAAATTGGATTGAGTTGTTGTGCACTCAGGTTTTCATCCCCATCAAGAAGAAAAAAACAAGTGCACACACAGATACACACACACACCTACACACACAGCATTTTATTTTGTAACTCCTTACTTGGCAGCATCAATCCAACCAATTCATTCATCTGATCAAGGCTTTTACTAAATGCTTTCTTCAGATTTATAAGTGCATTATTCTAACTCCGGGGTCACCGTCTCCAGTCCTGCGGGGCCACCCTTCAGCAGGTTTTAGATGTATCCTGATTCAAATTAAATGCATCAAATGCACCTTAACTTCTGCACAATGACCATTTCATTTAAGTCCGGTGTGCAGGAAAACATCTAAAACCTGCAGAATCGCCGCCCTGAAGGACCGAAATTGGTGACCCCTGTTCCAACTGTATTTGATGTCAGCTGAGGACTTTACCTGGACATTGTTCCTGGTTTCCACAGACATAGAAAATAATGATTAGAACTAAAACACTAAACTCTGTGACCCAGTTGAACAGTTTTCTCAAAACATTTCTCGCCATTGAAATTGATATGAAGCCTACATACATTTATAGTATCATTTTAAATAAAACAGAGATGTTAAGAGCTGTTAAAAATGTACATATACAGTATATATATAGTATCTGGATTAGTTGCCGAATGCTTTCCTTTGTATTATTTGGATCTTTGATAGAAATCCCCTGCTCTGCAAATGTTGTCAGCAGGTCAGTGGCTTGCTGCCCACACTTACTGGTGAGAGCCCTGATGACTCATGCTGTGCTCCTGTACTCCCCAGTAGTACATGATGACCTAAAATGGCCACAGAGGAGTTATATAATATTTACGGGATCTTGAGAAACTCAGCTTTACATAACTTAAGCTAACATTGCTGCACCCTTTTCTCCTCTTCATTATTATCTGACATATAAACTGGACAGAAGAAAAGTTCTTTCTCATGACAGCAAAAAATGTTCAAAGAAGAAAAAGGTGCTTTTAAAGGCCGTCCAATTAATTTAATGCAATATCCCCTCGGGGATCAATAAAGTATAATTCATTCATTCATTCATTCAATCCAATGGACTGGATTCCGATTATACAATCCAATTATAACAAATGATCCACAATGGTCCAATTTATAAGAACTCTAAACCAGTTCATAGAAATAATTACCTAGCTATGGAAACCAATGGATTGGAACAAATTTTCTTTTTGATACAATCCTCAATTTTGAGCTGCACGAGGAGACAGTGGAGAGGAAAACCTCCCATCAGAACCAGGATGGCCATCTGCCTGGACTGGTTGGGGTGGAGCGGCGGGACAGAGGCGTCAATAAGCAGCATAACTCTAAGCCAGGGATACCTGCTGAAAAAGAAGAATAAAAACATATTAATGACAACAACTATGTCAGATATTCATACATGGAGAGTAAAGAGAGTAGAGAGGAGCCCAGTGCATCATGGGACGTCCCCCAGCATCCTATATCAGAGAGAGGCCTGATAACTGGAGGTTCTGTCTCCCATTCTACTGGTCAGAGTCTGTCATCATGGATCATCCTGACTTTTCTCGCTCTTCCTCACAAACTGGCTCCAGAACTGTCAGACTGAGGTCATCTCTGCTTCCCAGCCCTCTTCAGGTCGGCCCACAGATCCTCTGTTGGGTTTAGGTTCTGATTCTGGACTGTTCTTGTGTCTGTTTGGGCTCATTGTTGAATTCCCTTTCAGCTTCAGACATCTGAAGGTTTTAGTCCAAAACTGAATCTGGTATTTGGTCCCTTCACCTGGGCTACAGCTCCAGTTCCAGCTGAAGAAAAGCAACCCCACAGCATGATGCTGCCGCCACCATGCTTCACTGTGGGGATGTCTGGTGATGAGGAGCACATTTTCCAACAGGATTTCTGGAGACTTGGTCTATATTTTTGCAGATAGTCGCCAGACTTGAATGTTTTTCTTTGTCAGAAAAAGTCGTCCATCTTCAACCCAACAGGAGATTGTTGTCACGTGTAGGAAACAACCAGAACTTCCTTCAGCGTTTCCACAGGTCTCTGTATCCTCCTGTACCAGGACATCCAGGTCTTTGTAATGTCCCTGTTGTCCCATATATTCTCCACTTTCTGATGAGCCTTCACTGGGCTCGATGGTAGATCCTTGCAAACTTCTGCTGACTGATGCCTTTCAACAACAACAACATCTCTTTGATGGCTTCTGCTGCAGCAGGAAACAGGAGGAAAAATCAGGAAAGTCCTACGAGATCATCTGAGATTAATCAGTCTTTTTAATTGATAATTTATTTATTTTTTCATATTCTTGCTCTGTCAGATCAGTTTGTTTTCATTGTTCGGGTTAATAAAGGTCACATTAAAAGAAGAAAAGTTTGGAAATGATTTATTTTGGTTTCAGTTTTTTAACGTCACAGAAAGCTGGAATTTTTAACCGGTGTGAAAACTTTTTCCATACCCTGTAAAGGTCATTCAGATTCAGTGTCGCCTCAGTTTTGTCATGATGTCACTCATGCATTTTCCATTATTTAAAGAATTAATAATGATGAAACAGAGTGACGGGCTTAGTTGCTGTTGGCATTGTGTAACTGATTGTGAGCATGTGTGTTGTATAACGGATGTGGGGGATTCACTTCAGGCAGTGGAAGATGTGGGAGGAAGACGAGTGATATGTGGGAAAACTCCTGCTGAGGGACACACACACTCACCTGCACCCATATCCACTCGCTTTGATGACTTCCATCTTGAAGTTTTTTTCTCCGTCTTTGCAGTCGGGTTGCTTTCATCCTGCTGCGCTTGTGCTCCAGTCAAGGAGCTTTTAGTAGAAACAACAGGAAAGCGAACAAGAACCTCTGAGACAACTGCTGCTATTGTGTGTGTCGATGCTGGAGGCATCCCCACAATCACTCCTGACCATGCAAAAATCATTAGCAGCCTGCAAACGCTCATTTATCACTGCTCACATTCTTCGTTAAAGCCGAAGGTTCAGCAGAGATTGATTGCAAAGAAAATCCAGAGAAGAGAAAATTGGAGGAGGAGGAGGAATTAATTCTACCTTCGAGTGAAGGTGTTTTACCTTCATGCGCTCGAGGCTACGTGACTGTGTTGAGAAAAGAGGCAGAGGAGGGGACATCCAACTGCAGTTCAGGGGGAAAGAAAAGTGCTTCTCAGAGAACATATGTTACTGTAGCTGTTTGTGTTTGGTATTATCATTATAGATCTACTGTACGTGCATGGGTTGTGGGTGTATTTGCGTCGTGGATGTTGACGGCAGCCTCTGTCGACTCCAGTTGGCGTTTTAATGGGAGCATCCGCCCGGGCCTCAAGTGCAGCGTGGCTTCAACTGCTGCGCTGGGAGCTGGAGTGTGACCCAACAGCCTCAGGGAATTATCAGGACAATGATGAAGGTTTTCCTCATTTCAATCTTGGCAAGAAAATTTTTAATTATGTAGCTTTTTCTTTTTTTTCTATCAGCCTTTAATCCTCGTGTGCACGGATAGTAAAATAAAAAATGATATGACAGGTATCATTTCATGAAACTGTATCAGCTCTGGACTCAGAGGAGATCACACACACAGGAATGGTTTACCGAAGAGGGGAAAGTTTCATTATAAAAGTTTAGTAACAATGATTCGATAATCCGGGGGTTGGGGGAATACCCCCGCTTCCTACTCACCCCATTCTGATGGATGACTGGTTTCTGTAGAAAAAGACAACATCCGAGTCCAACCTGGACCCTCAGCCACTCTGCATCCCAACACTATATGTTGAAAATTATAATATAATAATATGTTTCATTTATAAAGTGCTTTTAAAAACACACAAAGATGCTTTATAAGCAAGAAGAACAAAAAATAAAAAGTGCAATAAAGAAAACACTACATAAAACGATACCCATTACAACCTCAAAATACAAAAAAAATAAATGAAGATCATTAGAAGCAGGTCGAAAACGATGGTTTTGATGAGTTTTTTTGAAGAATGTCAGGTCTGACCAATCCTGGAGGGAGGGAGTTCCAGAGAGTAGGGTGTTGTGAGTCTCTCTTACTCTGATGAAGAGAGACTGGAAGGAGGGAGCCAGGTTATGGAGGGCTTTTAATGTGACGAGGAGGATTTTGAATTGAATGTGTTGCAGAACCGGAAACCAGTGGAGTTTGTGGAGGTTAGGGGGGATACGGTGATGGGAGGAGTGAGGAGTCGAGCTGTACAGGATGCTGTTGCAGCAGTCGAGTCCGGATGTGATGAAAGCATGGATGGTGGTTTCAGCTGCAGGAAAGACGGATATGAGCGATGTTCTTCCAGTGCTGATTCCAGTGATGCTCTTCTTTTCTTTTTTAACTTGTCTTGTCCAGCATCATAGCAGCAGAACGATGGTATGGCTGCTGGGTTGGGTCTGGCCGAGCAAATTGGCTTTGCCAAGAGGAGGTTTATGAGTATAAAAGCTCCTCTTGATAGTCTGAATTCTGTTTTTATTTATTTGTTTTGAATAATAGTTTATTACTGCATTTACATAAGAGAATTCTCTTTTTCCCTCCTGAGGCATCATGGAAATGATGTCGATGAATATGTATCAAGGGCGGTCACCTGAACTTTTATATCTACCGTATGGACAGAGCAAGGCGCTCCCTCACATGCACCAACTTCAGAGTTTATCAACAGAAACGGGTGTTGGACGTTTGGGGTGTGCCATCAAGGCAGATTACGATTTGATTTAATACGATTCAAGGTGCTTTGATTCAATTATTAAATGATTATAAGCATTTTCAAAGCATCCTTTTTCCCCATTCAGGGCTTTTTTTTCTCACTCATTGACCTCATACTTTTAAATCCATTCAGAGTCCATTAATTTAAGAAAACAAACCTTATCTCCACTTTTATTTATGTCCAACAGTATATCCAACACATATCCAACATATTTTTCCATGGACTCTACAGGAAGAATGTGTTATCAATAGCTGACGGCTTATTCTCCTCCTCTAACCAGGGGTGGAAACTCATGAGGTGCTGTTGCATGTTTGTTAATATTATATTTTATTTTGGCTTTCATTAACTTACATAATGGAGCAATTCTGCCCTCTGTTGTGTCTCTTTTGTTTACCGTTTGCCGCCTGGACATTATGGGGACGGTCCTGTGACACTTTAAAGCTGTGTTCCTGTCATTTAATTATTTTGAAAAAAATCATTATTTTTGAACATTTATGAATCGTTATTGAATCAGCAACTGCAGCATCGCGATGAATCACATAAACAGTGAATCGGCTCCCCCATGGACATGCATGCATCTTTTATAAATCTGGACGTTTTTTGTGCATCTTATTTCCTGTTTTTCCTACGTACACAACCTATCTTTCCTATGTGCAGTTTTATAAATGAGGCCCCAGAATTGGACATTTAGGAGAAAGGGAACAAGCATGAACACTCCAGCAGTGGAGCTTAGATGAAGCAGATGAGCTGGATATCATTTCACTGAGAACCTGTAATGCCTACCTCACACATCCACTATAGTTCACTCAGCTTTAGAATAGAATAAAAATTTCTTGTTATTGCAAAATACGACCGTACAGTTCAATAAAACAGGTTTAGCAGCTCTGCCATGTACTCGACAATTACCCTTAAATGCAATAATAAAACTATATAAAGTTACATTATTAACAAAAACTTGTTAAAAGGTAAATAAAACTGTGTAATATGAGCATTAAAATAAATAAACAGATCAATAATAATACATGAATAAATACAGTTGAAGTTAAAATATTACCATGTTAAACAAGCTGTGGTCTACATGACGAGAATATCAGAGAAGTACAGAGTGCAAAATGACTGCAGATGGGCCCTGAAATGTTACTGGAACCAGTAGCAACGGGTAGCAGTGCAAACTGTGTAGCGGCTTCGACTTTAGATGCTAAGGAAACTTAATAAGCCAAAACAAATATCTGTTTATAACTTTTACAGAGCAGCAACAGAAAGTGTCTTAACTAGAATCTTCCCAGACAGCTATGTACACCGTTACGTCAGGAGGCTCTGACGCAGGTCGTCAAAACTGCTCGAACATCATTGGTACTGGACATCAGTGATATCAGTGCAAAGCCTCAGCAATGGTTTCATTCTATCACGGTCGTTGGTGGTGAAAAATAAGATTAACAAAAGGCTAAATTTCCACCAGCGCCTAGATCAGACACTTGCTCTACCCCAGTAAGATAACAGACACAAGGAGAAACGTTGTGGCATGGCTGAACTGGTCAAATGTCTTGCTTGGCAACAGGTGTTTATATAAGGTCTGTTATAGTTGGCAGGGAAACAGAGTCTGCAGACATCCTGTGAGCTGCTCAGCTGTTCAGTGTTGGAAGGCTTTCAGCTTTTTAAGGTCTTTGTGCTGCACCACTGCGCCCCCTGAAATGATCTTGTGACCCCCTTGAGGGTCCCGACCCCAAGATTGAGAACCACTATATAGGGAATAGTGTGGGCGTTCGGACACAGCTTATATCAGTCAATCATCATCACTCAGGCTACTGGGTTGTTTCAGAAGCTCCCGGTCAGATGAAAACAGCTCCAGTGTGCACAAGGAAAGTGTAACGCTATCTGTGTCTGCAGCGTTGATAATTAACCAAATTCAGGTCGTGGATAAGAGAAATAATTCGGGACAATTTCTGGCTCGAAAATTTGATGCTGCTTTATTCCTAGCTAGCACTCGGTCACAACAGAACACAGACACTCTCCTTCTACTCAAACATTGAGTTTATTCTCCAGTTTCAACCGTATCACTCCGCCTCTTCTCCACTACAACAGCAGCACAATATAGTCCCAACAAATGTGAAACTTCTGTTCTCATAAAACAAAACTGAATCCCACCTCACGTTCTATCGCCAGTAACGGTGACGGTGCTGCAACGATGGAAAGAGTAATTAGATTACCCGTTTGTAGCTGAGCAGCCTGTGTGAGCGGATGGAAACAGTTCAGTGCAGTGGACCAAGGGGATTCCAGTACAAAATGACTTTATTTGTATAAAAATAAGTCCAGAGCTTTACACCATAATGTTGTGGAGCAGTCTCGCCTCCACCCGCCTCTCTAAAATGAACAAACTGGTCCCATTTATCTCCTCTGCTACTGATTGGGCTAAACCACTTCTGCTAACAGAGGTGTTTTCCAATTTCATTCAGACACTACATCCCATCAATAAATGTCTGGATTGTAAATAGCTACAACCTACCAAATAGATAATTATATAAAACCAACATTGTAACATAACACTAAATCCAAACTCCCAATGAGAAGAAAAAAAGCCAAAAAAAAAACAAAAAAAAAAAACAACAAAAAAAAAGAAA
>JBBBVU010000003.1:4077142-4103229 GCA_037177055.1 Atherinosoma microstoma
GAATCTAGTCTTCGATCCAATCCCCATCCTGAGCAGCTAGAGACGACAGGGCTGAACATTTACTGAGAGTTAAGGTACAACTGTACAATTTCAGACTCTGAAATATTAGCTACGTTCACTTTTGATCAAACATCCAATCAGAATAATAATGTTTCATGTCAGCAGGGAAATAAATAATCTTCTTTTCTCTTACTTTCTGTGGTGGATGTTGTTTCTGTGCCTGAACCGTGTGGGGGGTTACGTCATGTACCGAGTTTCTGGGAAGACGTAAAAAGACAGAACGGGGCTATGAAGGGTACGTTTCTGTCAGAAACTGGAGGAGTTGAGGATTATTGAGCATTTTGATGGTCAAAAGGTTAGAAATGAAAAAAAAACCTTCTTCTTCCCAACTATTGGGAAACTACGCTTGGCATTGCACATGTTACACTCGCTTACTGAATTCTCACTGATGATGGCTGGCGCTGAGCAAGAGACGGAGGAAGCCGAGGATTGTCAAGCAGAGACATTGAAGGAAATCCTCGGCCACATCTCAGCCAGCTCTTTGTGTTCAAATGCAACAAGGCAATAACTTCATCAAGCAATGCAAAATGTGTCTATCTTTTATCCAAGTCACTTACAAATCAGGAAACCATATTCAAGCCTTGGTGCAGTAAGTTACACTGGTAACTGCAGCTAAACCAGAATGTTGCTGCTCATGTCCTCACATGGAAAAGAGAACATATCACTCTGGTTCTCACATCTTTACACTGGTTCTGGTCCAGAACATAGATCTGGTCAGCTGACGTCATATGAGCCACGAGATTTCAAGTTTACTTTCCTTCCCAAGAGTTAAAACAAATTTTTTTTTCCTGATATTATCTGGAACAAACTAGCAGATAAGTGCGAGTTCTGGTGAATCCAGACTAAGAACTTGTTTTATTTGCCGCAGCTTTTAATGAAGATAGAAAGTATTTCTTTTTAAATGTTTTCATGAATATTGAATTGAATAGAAAAATATGATGGAATTTTTTTTTTTCAAACGTGTATATAAAAAAAATAAAACAAAGTGTACTTCCCTTGATGAATATCTTGTGAATATCATGTTTTTATACAGCTTAATGAACTGCATTATACTTGGACATTGCTTCAGCCCCTATGGCCATTCGATAACTTTACCCCACGTACCGAAACACAAAATCCTCAGTGTTGGTCGCACCATGTGACTTTTTAAGTTAAATTTCCCCTGAAATTGTAGCCCCCCCCCCCCTTCATTTTCCCAGAAAAGTGTTTGAATATTTTATGGAAGTAAATTATTCTTTGCGTTGTACATTGTTTTGGGCTGTTTGAAACTCTACAATATCCATGATCTTTAATCATTTAGATTTTAGAAATAATGCGTTGGTGTGTTCCAGACATTTAACATCATGAATTATTCTTATTGCTCTTTTTTTGTAAAATGATCAGAAGGTTGAGTGAAGTTTTGTATGTGTTGCCCCAGACCTCAGCACAGTAAGTTAAGCATGGCAGAATAAGTGAGCAGTAAAGAACGTGAAGTGATTTATAATCCAGAAAATGCTCTGCTTTGTGTAATACTGAAATGCTTCTTGAAAATTTATTTTGTATATTTAATGTGAGATTTCCATATAATATTGTGATCTATTGCCCTTTCTATGTATACCCCATCTATGTGCACCCGCACCACGTCGACCAAACAACATAAGTTTAGTTTTGCTTAATTTAGTGATAATTTGTTGCCGGCAAATCCTTTTTTTAATTTGTGCAATTCAGTATTGATCCTCTCAACCAGCTGTCCCAAATTGCCCCCTGAACGAAAAAATATTTGTGAAATTGGTCCAAAAAACACCAATTTCAATATTTTGGAAATATTACATGTATCATTGATATAAAGAATGAATAATTTTGGTCCCAGAACTGATCCCTGGGGGACCCCACGATCAATGTTCAAATATGAAGACATGGAATCACAACATTTCACAAACTGCTGGCGGTTGCTGATATAACTTTAAACCCAATCCAGAACTACTCCCCTAACGCCATATCTCTCGAGTTTATTGAGTAAAATATCATAATTAATGGTGTCAAACGCTTTTTTTAAGATCTATGAAGTGTGCAGTAAACATATATGACCGCTGTTTATGTTTAAATGTGTCTGTATTGTTCTGTCTGAATGTTTCTCTTCATCATCTTACCTTCCAAAAAGCTGCACGACCCAAACAAGCTGTACAGGACTAAATACGAGGACGGTAACATGTTGTGTTTGCTGTCTGCAGCTATGGAGGAACTGGATGGGGATGAAGTCAGAGTGTCTTCCAGGGGACGCTTTGCTGAAAGAGACATCGTCCAGGTGCAGTTTTCTAAATATGCTCTTGTCCTCTGCTCTTCCTTTTGAAGATTGTCAGCAGGGTTTCCTTTGTTAAACACCCCTGTATCACATAAGACTATAATGAAAGAGATTAAACCCAAACCTGCAAGACATTCTGATGATGTGAATTAAATGGATGAAAACATATCAGCTAATACTCTACCAAGCTGTACGAGACACCCCCGGCCTACAGGATGGACCTCCTCCATGCTCTACAGTCAAAATGCTGAACACAAATCAGAAATCATACTAATGAGCTCAGCTTCGTCTCATCACTCCAGAAGACAGATCACTATAAACTAAGTCCAGGCTCGTGTGGATGAAGGTGTCCAACCATGAAGATGTTGGCTGTTTGAAGCTCTTCTTGTAGTTTTGTAGCACTGATTGTTCCGGCCATCATCAGTTCCTCCTTCAGGCCCTCCACAGTAATGAGAAGCAAATCTATCAAAGACTGCAACCACACATCAGTTTTCATTTGGCTTTGCTTTTCCCATCTAATGCATCTTGAATTGATTTGGAAATAGAATTTAAATCACTGCCTTTATTATTTTAAGAAAGAATTAAATTTGTTCACAACTCAGCCAGGTCTGTTATGGGCCGGATATCCTTTAAGGCTTTTTTTTATTCTTTTGATACAAAAAAACTACTTTTTCCCCCAATTTTTGTGCTCAAAATGGAAATAAAACAGATAATAATGCCTTGATTTGATTTATTTATTAGTTTTTTCATCTGAGAGAAGTCACATGACCCAGCAGTTGTCTCTGCTCGTTGTACCCGGTGTCGACTACACGTCCAAACTGTGTTGAATTCATCTGATCATCATGATAAAAACATCCAGAATGAAATATTTCCTGAATTCATTTCACATTAACATTAATAAAATTAAAACTGATTTGATGTGTTAAAGAATGTTTTTGTTTCCGTCTGTATCCATCGATAGATCATTTCAGGCTCACATGACTTCTCTCAGATTAAAACAAGAAAGATGAATTAAATCAAGAACTGAACACAAATCAGAAAACATAACAGTTCATTATCTGATTTTTTGTATTTCGGTTTAGGAAACAATAACGGGGAAAACATAATTGTTTTGCAGGGTTTTCATTTTAAAAGGAAAAAAAGACCCTTTCCCTTCTTTTACTTTTTGTTTCTCAGATTTAGCAGGAAAATGAAGATTACGGATTTAAAAATAACTGCTTCCCTGTCCTTTGTAAGGATTTTGAACATACAGTCGTCTGTAAATTATTCCTACCCTCCCATTAAAGAAGGGGGAAAACAGCCGTCAAATAAACTGAAATTGACAAAAGTGATGATAAATAAAAATGTTATGAAAAATATTTTTTAATTTTGGTTCAATAGACATATTTTTTTAAAAACAAGGAAAAAATATGATAAACTAATATACGTCACGTCACTCATAAGCTAATATTTTACTGAACAATACATTGAGACATCACTGCAACCAGGTGTTTTCTGTAACTCTCAGTCAGACTTCTACACCTGTTGGCAGGTATTCTGGCCCACTGCTCATCAGCAAAGTGCTCTCATTGGTCCAGGACCGTATTGTTTGTTTTTAAATAATTTTTTCAACTCAATTAAATTAAAAAACAATGTTTGTTTTTTTTAATTAAATTAAAATTGAGCAATTTCTTATTTATTACTACTTTTTTCAGTCTCCAGTTATTTGAGTGAATATTAAGCATTTTGCTTTTTCTTTAATGGAAATGTATGAAGAATTTTGGCCACAACTGTACTTTGCAATTAATAAATGAAGATTATATTTATTGGGGTGATGCTGCACAGGAGCTCCAAACTTTGCTTCCAGCTCTCAGCGAGTCGACTAAACCTGCAATTTTTGTCTCTGATCCAGTTTGTCCCTTTCCGGGACTACATGGACCGGTCAGGAAACCAGATCCTGAGCATGGCCCGGCTGGCTAAAGACGTCCTGGCTGAGATTCCGGACCAGTTGCTGTCTTTCATGAAGAGCCGGGGGGTCGAGCCACGTCCTCCGCTTTCCGCCTGCTCCGACGCGGCCTCCATGTCCTCCTCCACCGCAACCAACACTCCTGCACCCAAACAACGCAACACCTGAATGAGAGCAGCGTGTACTTTTGTGTGTGTGGATGGGTGTGGTTCCAGGGTTGATTGGCACAAACCAAATCTGTAAACTGAGCCTTTGTTTTAAAGTGTGTATAGAAAGGATTCCTGTGCAAGAGGAGAAAACACACGTTTTGTGTTTATGTTTCAGGTTCTGACCTTTATCAGGACACACTTTGTTTTAAATGCTCAGGCTGCATTTAAAACAAAGGCTTTAAATGCAAAGATGGTTTTCCTGAGTCAGTTAGTTCATCTCATTCATGTGACTGGCCTTAAAATTTTTGGGACTTTTTTTTTTTTTCCTGCAGAAATCGAGTCCAGCTCCTTCAGCTCCACCTCAGTTTCTATCCCACTGTTCCTGCTCACGATGACAGAGAAATAAATGTTTAACTATCCAGCCAATTTGATTTTTATCAGCTGTAAATAAACACGGCACCGAGGCTGACGTCCTTTTTCTTGTTTGTTCATTCTCAGGGCAATTTTAAAGGCTTGACAGAGAGGAGCTGGAAATAGAAAAGCAAGAATAATTCTGCCCGAGTTGTGGCATGTGTGATCCGCTGGACACCTGTTCATGTTATTACTTCAGGGTGCCGACGCTTTTTTTTTTTTTATTGCTGGATGCTGAATATGAAACTCGGGTATGTGTTAATTCTAAGGGGTGGTGAGTGTTGTGCGTTTCGAGGTCACCGTTCAGAAATGGAGCGAATCTAAACTAATCCCATATAAACATGAGGGGAGGGCGCTTCCAAGCATCTCTGGAGAGCAAAAAATACATACGAGCCCATGAAATCGGCTCAAGATGGAGAACAGATTGAAAATATCCTCTGCTCCAATACTTCCTCCTCCTCCAGCCACCTCACAGTTCAACAATATGGAGCTGCAGATGGTTTCAGCCCCAGTTGCAAAGCTGAATATAACCACGTCTGTGTGTGTTTTCTGTCCCCAATCTTCCTTTAAAGTCTAACTCCCTCCGCCGAGGCTGTCATTTGGAATGAATCATGCATGAGGTGGGTGCCTCTGGTTCTCAGGCTGACTGGAGCATGTTCGTTTTTAAAATGGAAAGATTTGGTCAGCACGCATTTCACAGGCGGGAATACTTCTTATGTAGCAGAAAATGAATGAGAGGGTCAAGGTCACATTTACTCTTCTTCAATCTTCCAGTAGGGATGAAGCCAAGAGAGAGAGAGAGACAGTGAACAGGAGAGATTTGCCCAGGCTTTGTTGTATGTATGAATTATTCAGGAAAAGTGAGTTACTGCTTGAACAGAAACATCTGTTTTTCTTTCTTTGTTTTTTTAAAAAAAAATTTTTTTACGGTGGCCCTGCAAAAAAAAGAAAAAAACTCATAAAAACAGACTAAACAAAGGCAAGAAACAAACAGGTTCATCAGTTTCACATGTAGGCGTGTGGCATGTGGAAAAAGATTTAATAATTACAAAGAGCTGAACAGAAATATGAAAATGAACAAACACTAACATTTTTCTCATTTCAACCTTCTGACTCACTGTGTTGAATATTCCATCATTAGAAGAGGTGGTGTGTTACTCAGCAAACGGTCAGCACTCTACGGGTCAGTGGGGTGTTCAGGTAGTTGTAATTTACAGTTTGTGCCACTAGATGTCACTACATGCTAAACTCTGGACTCCAGTGTTCATTTGATTTAATTTAAGCTAAAGTCATTTGACTAGGTTTTCAGTTGGTTTTAGTCAGACTTCAGTCATCTAAACGTGAATTTTAGTCAAGTAAATCAAATATGGTCCACTATGATGTTTAGTGTGAGGCTAATGAATTATTTTCAAAAGTTTCCGTTGAGCTTGGTCTGCATGGCCGGCAGCAAAATGTTGGAGTGAGTTATTTACCATGCAACCCCTGCCGTCAGGGTTCCAATTACAAAGAGGCTTTCGTGGGAGCCTTATTTTCGGGTGTGCAAGTCACCCTCACACGCATGCATATTAATGCACGTATCGTGACCAAAAGTATGCTTACTGCCAAAAAAAAAACTTCTTCTACTACTACATGCTTCTTGTTTAATAAGAAAAGGAACAATGCTGCTGTCCACAGTGGTGAAGGAAACAGAACAGAACCTGTGTCGTTTAATTAATTCAATTAAATAAATTATCACAAAACGCTGACAAATTAATGCTATTCTTTAACACTTGAACAGCCAAAGACGGCCATTTTGACCATTTTAAAATGTTCATATTCAATAACTTTGTCAAATAAACTCATGAAGCTGGTCCCTGGCTTTTCCTAAAATTAAGCGAATTTTCATTCAAATGAGTTTTAACATTTAGTATGTAAAGAACAGAAGAAACATGATTATTTCTACCTATTTCATTCTAACCTTTTGCGCAGTTTATCTCTTTCTGGCTGTAGAGAGGAGGGATAAAATGCTACACACTAGTGCAGGAATCTCTAACTTTCCTGCAGGTTTTAGATGTTTCACTGCTGCAATCTGACTGGAATGCAACGGTTTTTTCCAACAGCTTGTTGACAAGTTCTGCACAAGCCTCTTAATGATCCATTAATCTGAGTCAGGTGTGTTGCAGCAGGGAAACATCTAAAACCTGCAGGACAGTGGCCTGAGAGGTCTGGAGTTGGTGATGCATGTACTAGTGCATCAGAAAACAAAAGCTTGAAATGACTTTGTGTGAGATGATCGTAGAAAATATTAAACTTTTTTTAATTTGTTTTTTTTTTTAATTCAATATTTCAATTTAGTTCGATCTATTACTTGAAATAAGTATTTCCGATATTAAAGCAGCAACAGCTGTAACCTGTTTTTATAATAAACAGATCCAGTAAAACCAGTTGTTTCCTGTGGGTCTGATGGTTAATGGTCCCAGTTTAACTTCAGTGAGCGTCTCATTCTTCTTCTGAACACATTTAGTGAAACCAATCTGATGGAGTTAACATTGTTTTAGTATAAGGTAGCAAAAAGTTAACGTTTATGCTGCTGTGGCGCTAAGCTCGTTGCTAACATAGATGCTAACGTTAAGCTTTACAGTGACTAACCTCTCCAGGTGTGTTTTAAGGTGGATGTGATGGATCCAGCATCCTGGATTTTAATACCACAGATATTGCAGTTTGCTGCTCTTTTATTCGTCCCTTTCATTTATTTTTACATCCAATACTTACAACAATGCTGCAGCAACAAGTGTGTTTGATTGATGCTCGCGTATACACCTTTGTGTTTGTGTAGCTAGTGTTACGTCAAGTGTTACATCTGGGGGAACGACAGCAGACAGGAGATCAGACAGAGAAGATCCTGAAGAAAACATTACAGATAAAAGATTGTTCACGAGTCTCAAATTGTGAGTCTGAGTCGAGTCTCAAGTCACTGGAAATGTGGCTTAAAGTGATGCTCGAGTCCCCATATCTGGCCAGCAGTGTCTCTGGTCCCGGAGAAAACCCAGGACTTGCAGGAAGGACCACATCTCTTGGTTGTCCTGGAAACACCTCTGGATCCCCCTGGCTGAGCTGGAAGAAGTGGCCAAGGAAAAGGAAGTCTGGGCTTCCCTGCTTAAGCTGCTGCCCCCATGACCTAAAGCGGTAGAAGATGGATGGATGGATGGATGGATGGATGGATGGAATATCACCTGAATTTCTGAAGCTATTATTCATACATAGGTGAAATGACACATCTGTTTACTTGTTATGGACTGAACTCAGTCGTCCACTGATGTCATGTCTTCTCTTAAATGTGATGTAGTTTCTTAAATTTAAGTCAATCTGATTTCCATCTCAGATTATTGATTCTTTATTTCTCTAATTAATGACGTAAACATGACAGCTGTGGATCTTTAAGTTCGTAGCCTTGCAAAAGCATCAGTAGCTCATGATAGCACTTAGCTTTAGCATGTTTAGCTTTAATTTCAGGATGGCCGGAATGCTAATGTTGCATGAAATTTGTTGTTGTGACTGATAGTTGCTCCACACTCTTGATTGGATCTTTGTCCAACTCGTCCCGCATTTCATCTTTACTAAATTAGCTCTGATAGTTTATCTTTGCTGAATATCTTTGTGTGTTTATGCGTAGAAAAGTGTCAACATATTTCATCATAGGTTTCGTCCCCTTACATTCGTTTTTATTTGGTTATTGTTTCGTTTTTGTCAGAAGACAATAATCGTTAATGAAAAATATGACAAAAACTATGAGTCAACAAAATGAATACTGTTGGACCTTTAAGCAAAAAAAAAAAAAGAAGACTTGAAACGTGCAACGTTAGCTAGCTCTGACTTGTCTCTTGTCAGCTTGAAAATTAAATTCATTATTACTGACTAGGACGAATCTAACTTAACCTGACTTCAATAACCAAGTATATTGGAGCTCGACTAGATAACTTGCACTTGGATAAACAGTGTGTAAGATTTAGTGACACCTAGTGGCAAATTTGCAGATTGCAGCTAACTGAATACCCACAGCCTTACCTTCCCCTTCCCGGCGTCTTCAAAAAAAGATCAATAGAAGAATAAATGAATAAAAAAGAAGCCTTCTCTGAAACAGGTGAAAAGAACAATTATTTTCAGTAATCCATGGAAAACTTTTCAACAGACTGGTCTAAATTCAAAACATTTGAACTTTGATGTATATTCAAAAAAAGTATTCAATTGGCCGAGAACAAGACTTTATAACTTAAATTTTCTTTAATGATGAGTGGGTTCTGTTTAGTTATTTTTAGCTTCTACATTTTAATACTTTAGTTACATTTGCTTTTTTTTCTGCCTCTCTGTTTTTGTTTGTTGTAGAAATGCTGCATCCATTTAATAAACTTCATTTGCATTCGTGTCCTTTACTTTCATGTATACTGTAGCGCACTGAGCTTTCAAGGGCATAATAGTTTTCCTACACTGTGACAGGTTGTGCTGTCTTTCTCTGGTGCACAGTGCACACCTAAAAACACAGTCTGTGCAATTTGGTTGAATCTTTCTTTTGCTGCTGACCTTTGACACTTGTGGCAAGCTACGCAAACAGTTCAGGAAGAGCGTTAAAGTGGATATCATCACAAAAACAAAGTAGGGGAGGTCTGTAAAGTTGCACAATGAGTGGATTAAACTGGATTTGTCTGAATTTTTGAGCATGTATTAGTGTATCAGAAAGGAAATGAATATGTGGCCTTATTTCTGTTATAATGCTACAAGTATTTGAGAGGAAGGACTCTATTTTTATATGACAACAGAGGACATCTATGTTGTTTTGCATGTTTAATTGACTCTAATGCTGCCAGTGATTGTACTATGTGTCTTTTTTCATGTCTGAATATGACTTCAGACAACAATCCGACTTGTGTTCCTTGTGTAGTCCACTGTGTGGGAGCAATCTTTCTTACTCTGTTACTGTGTAGGGTACACTTGAAGGAACCACCAGTGTAATAATCCAAAACATGCAAATAAATGGAGACAAATAGTAAAATAGATCTGTAGAAGAAAATGTTGAAACATGCATGCGTGTGTTTAATGATCAATAAGTAAAATAACCCAAAGTCATTTAACCTGTTGGATATTTTTGTATGAAGCATGCTGAACTCTTTTCACAGTGTACAAAAATGTGAAATAATTATTGACAAACAATATACTGCTTACTTCTTCTCCCCAGTTTAGTGAATTCTGTATAAGTTACTTTAAGATGAAATGTAAATATGTTGACGCGATGTACAGAAACGTCTGTGAACGGTCTTCCACTCACATTGTTCTGCTCTGACTCTGATGTGTTTGTTTTTCTTTTCCATCTGTGTTTGTCACATTTAATATTTGAGTTTATTATTGTGTTCTAGCTTCTGCTTAGAAACCAAATAAAGATATCATGTAAAGGTCAACTGTCTTCCCAAGCAGTGAGGGCAGTTAATGGTTTGATAGTTATTACTGGGGGATTTTATGAACTCAGTTCATTTCTATTTTTATTCATTTATTTATTTCCTCTTTTAGTATAAGGTGGGGTGGCCTTTTTTTTCTTAATGAGACCAGAGACTAAAAGGACAAAAAGGAAGGAACAAAAATTAGGAATACATTTTTACGGAACCCGAGAGCTGCCAGAATCAAAAACATATTTTAAAAAAAGATTTGATTATTATTTCAAACTACGATAAAAACAAAAAAGTCTTTCTTTGTTAGAGTTTAGGAAATCCATTACCAGGAAGTGAACAGATTATCTGATGCATGTTTTAACTTCCTGTTGTAGGTTCTGACCAATTGCGACAATTACCAAATAAAAAAGTAAATACAAACTGTTTATTTTCATCGTGATCGAATCGTAATGTCAAGAAAACAAAGTTTTTTATCGTGTGATAACCAGTTACAGTCAGTGGGAATGTGGATAAAACAAAAAACGACAAATCTGTCGAGAGGAGAAAAATGAATTGGTCACAAGAAATCGAGCTTCGTAATCTTGAGACGACGGCATCAAAATAACTGCACACAAGGCAACTCTAAACTTCTGTCAAGGATATCATCCTGTGAATTGTGTACGGAGCCCGGCAAGTGTCTGCGGTTAAAAAAAGACAAAAAAGAAACTGTGAAAATCCGTGCACACGGATTATTAGACAGAGCGCACAGTTAAATAATCTGTGCGAGCGGATTTCCACCGGCTTTTTTTTTTTAACCGCTGACAATTGCCGGACTCCGTAATTGTGTATGTGACTAATATTAAACAGTAATATGTATATATGTATATATATTACCGTATATGCACACAAGCCCAAACATTTGTGAAATGCAATCAGAATGCAATGAATTCCAAAATTCTATCAATCTTATTTTATTCCCTATAAAACATAAACAACATGTCAGATGTTGAAACAGAGACATTTGATGGCAGCAACACGTCTGTAAAAAGTAGTTCCAGGGTGATGTTCAGCATCGTGTAGCATCCCCTCTTCTTTTAACAAGTGTCTGTAAACATCTGGGAAGTGGGGAGACCAGCTGCTGGAGTTTTAGGAGTGGAATGTTGTCCCGTTCTGGTCTGATGCAGGATTCTAGCTGCTCTACAGTCCTGGACCTTCATCATGATGCTCCAGATGTTTTGTACTGGTGAAAGATCTGGACTGCAGGCAGACCAGTTCTCCTGCGAAGCCATGCTGTTGTGATGGATGCAGTATGTGGTTTAGCATTGTCTTGCTGATATCTGACAACAAGCTGGATGCTCCCTCTCCTCATTAGTCTGCAGGACATGGCATCCATGGTTTCCAGAAAGAATTTAACATTTTGATCCATCTGACCACAGAACAGTTTTTCACTTCCGCCTCAGACTATTTTAAATGAGCTTTGATCCAGAGAAGACGGAGATGTTTCTGCATCGTGTTCACATCTGGCTTCTTCTCTTCATGATAGAGCTTTAACCTGCAATGTGGATTTCAGGGTGAACTGTGTTGTTCACAGACAGTGATTTCTGGAAGTCTTCCTGAGCCCATGCATTGGTTTCCAGTAGAGAATCAAGTCTGTTTTTAATGCAGTGCTGCCTGAGGACCCCAAGATCCCCAGCATCCAGTTTGACCTTCAGCCTTGTCCCATGAACACAGAGATTCCTCCTGATTCTGACTCTTTTGATGATATTAAACACTGTAGATAATGGGATCTTCAAAGTCTTTACAATTTTACGTTGAGGAATATTTTTCAGACATTCTTCAATTTTAGACCCAGTTTGTTTCAGATTGGTGAACTTCTGTTTATACTTACATCTGAGACTCTACCTCTCTGAAATGCTCCTTTTATACCCAGTTATGTTACTGACCTGTTGCCAATTTGCCTAATTAGTTGTCAAAACTTGTTTTTTTAGCCTTTTGTTTACCCATTCCAAACTTTTACAGATATGTTGCTGACATCAAATTCAAAATGGAATAATATTTTCCATGAAATGTCTCGGGTTCAACATCTGATATGTTGTTTCTATTGAGAATGAAATATGGCTTGATAAGAATATTCTTTTTAAATTTACATTTCACACAGCATCCCAACTTTTTGGAATTGGGGTTGTATTACACATACACACAGTTCATTTTGTTTTTATATTAAATGTTATTTCAATTGTCAAAACATATATTTGTAATAGTTAATTTGTAATAGGATGAGTTTCAAATAGTTTCCACCCATGGTGCCATGTTTTTTTCCCCATCTGTTTGCCTTTCTTCCTTTTTATAAAACACTATTTTAATCAAATGATATATTTCTATGCTTCTCCTTGAGGGTAATGTCCTGTTTTGAAGTACTACACTGCCATCTAATGGGAGGATGATGGAAAACAGCCAAACTAACAAGCTGGTTTTGCAGAATGAGTTTTCACCATAAATTGTGGTTTAAAATTAGTCATTATTTCGAAATTCAATTACTCCATTACTATTCTCCATGATAATAAATAATCCTGTTAAACTGCTTTAAAATCCACTCCACAGTTTCAGAGATAGTATTGCTGTGTTCATGAAATCCCGGTCGCCCCCTCTACTAGCGTAGTACGACACATTTTACGAATAAAAACATAAATAAAGAGTCACTTTTAAATGTTTATTTTCCAACTGTACATTCAGATGTTCCCAGAAAATTAGTTTAATATATATAAATGATATTCGTATAATTGAGAAATTAAAAACAACCGTTTCTTTTGTTTTATTTTTGTAGTAAATAAACAAAGTTCACGAATTTCCGTGCAGGCCTTGAAAGCCGCACTTGGCCTGCTGGAAACCGTGTTGTGGCTGCATGGATCATCTCGAGCTACTAGGGCGGGCCTTTTCAGTGTTGCTGCTACAGGGATACCAAGATGGAAATCCAGGGGCTTTCTGAAGCCCAAAACATACACTCTCAACATGGCGCCCCGCACAGAACCACTTCATCTCCGACTCGATCACTAACAGGCTCATTAGCTCGTTTTATTTCCACAGAAAATGCTGCGGACAGACGACTGGAGCCGCCCGAGCCTCAAAGTGACAACAACAACAACAGCACCAGGCCGAAGACTTCGTCGTTTCGCCTACTGGCGGAAAATGGCAGCGAAGTTGCTCGATCGTCTGCTAGCAAACCGCCGTCCGCGAGCTGCGCCAACTCCCTGGATAACAGCGCGGTTTGGGGGCTTCATAACGTAAACACGGAGAAAGAAAGCGACTTCAATGCGCTGCTGGGTTCGCATGAGTTTGTCCGGACTGCGTGGAAGTACGAGGACAGCGGGGACGGTGCAATGCAAATGGCGCTGCCTCTGTTTGAAGGGGAAGAGGAACCGCAGCGGCACTTAACGTTGCCTTTCCCAGTTTTACGGCAGCAGCGCGAGGACAGCGCCTCGAAGCAGCCGCCTGTAGACAGCCACGGTGCCGCCGCCAACAGGACAGATAAACCCACACAGGAATTATATGTCGTTTTTAACGTCGTCCAAGATCATGGGACTGACAATCCGAGCCAACACCGACCGGATGTGTCATCTAACAGCGGGGATAAAGTGAAAGGTAGGAAAATAGACGTCTCTAAGGGAAGTCACCGCGACTCCATGGAGGTCGGAAACAGCAGCGACGTTTCTTTCTGTGTGTCTACTGACAACCTAAACTGTCTGGACACGCAGACGCTGAAGAAAGCGGATCATGTGTTCAGTTTATTCACCGACAGCCCCGCCGTGGTTAACGCTAAACAGGCTGCCTACCACCACACGGTCGAAGACGTTGTTTTGACAAACAAATATGGCGATAAGATCTGTGGCCAGATCTGTACCGAAAACAACAGCGGGAAGCTGGTCCGGGAGCATATTTCGGAGGCGACGGGTATCGGGGAGGCCATGGAGACATCGGACTTTATTTCAGACTCCAGGGGGCTGCAGGACGCTGCAAACCCGGTTGCTGCCTCCGCTAGTCCGTCTGCCAGTGAGACCTTTTCCGGAACCATCACAATAAACAACCAAAGCATCATAGTGACCATTGAAAATGGGATCCTGACTCTTGCTGCTCCACCAGAGGGATATGTGCATAAAGAGGATGACATGGTCAGCTTAAAGGAGCATCTAGGCATGAAAGACCATGAGGATATTGTTCTTCTGAACTATGACAGTGGGACAAAATCCATCGGGAAAATCAGCACCCTGGCAGTAGCCAGTCCAAACCAGCAGGAAGAGCCCAGACCTGGTTTATCTGTCAGTGACTCTGAACTGGCTCTGGTGGATGATTGCTCATTATCAGAACTGGGAACCTCACTGGACTCCTATCCTGTCAAGCAGGAGACAGGAACCCTGTGTGCTGTAACGGAGGCCGATCTGGTCACTCCATCACCCAAAGCCCCGGTGGCAAGCGGAGACAATGAGGATTTAAACTCAGCACCACTGATCAGGTCAAAGAAAGACACCGTGGCCACCTTCGCCTGCCCAGAACCAGGCTGCTCGTGTTCATTTGACTCCCGTCAGAAACTCAAGGTTCATCTCCTCAACCATGCAGAGGATCCACGGCCATATCAGTGCACCGTAGAGGGCTGCGGATGGGCGTTTGCCACCTCTTACAAGCTGAAGCGGCATCTTCAGTCCCACGATAAGCAGCGGCCCCACACCTGCCAGTTTGAAGGCTGCGGGCGGCGCTTCACCACAGTCTACAACCTCAAGGCTCACGTCAAAGTCCACGAACAGGACAACGCCTTCATCTGTGAGATCTGCAGCGAGAGGTTTCGCAGCGCCACAAGGCTCACAAATCATCAGAGGGTCCACTTTGAGCCGCAGAGGCCCCACAAGTGTGAATTCCCAGGTAATTTTCTATAATAAAGCACATTTACAATAGCCAAAGATGACCAAAGTTCTGCACACAAGAGAACAACAACAAAGATTAGAAGCCTGTAAAAAGGAAACAGGGGGGAAAGACATTAGAAAGTAATATGCCAGAAATTAGTTCAGTGAAGAAAAATGAATTAAACAAAATACTAAAAGTGTTAAAAAAAAAAAAAACAGGTAGAAGGTGTAAGGATTGGGCTACTGTAGATTGAACACAGTTAAATGTGTGAGCAGTTCCCCAAAGAAATGATCCAAATTCCCATTAAATATTCATATATTCTCCTGATGGTGTTTCTTTTGGTTCTGAGTGGACTCTCCCACAGAAAGATGGAAAAAACAACACATATTGGCCACTTAATTCATTTCCCACAAGGGATGGGCGATTCCTACATTTTTCCTGTCGATACGATACCATCAATACCGATACCAACACTTTTTTGCCCTTTAAAGGATAAAGTTTAAATATGAAATATTTTTAAAATGACAAAATAATTAGATTATAGATTAATATAAGATTATACACAATTTTAATGGAAAATAAAAAACATAATAGTAATATGACAGATTAACCTGAATTAAACCACTAAAATATCAAAACAAAACATCACTAACAGTAGCAGTATCATCATGACACCTGATAGGCTCCCATAATCATGTGATGCAGAATAAATACACTGTGGCTTGGCATGCAGTTTTAATGCTTAAAACTTCCAGAAATGAAAACAAATGGCATGTTTTTTGTCAGCAGAGTGGTTTCTCTATACTCAAAAAAGTATTGATTCCGATGCTTTGACTGACTGGTATCAAAGTAGCGACTCCAAAGTATTGATACACCACTTTTTCCACTATCAGGTACCTCAGTAGCAATGAAGATCTATTCAGTCAGAACAGCCGATACCTTCTTCTCATGCTGGTCACCAGTCTGGCCCATGCAGCAACCTCTGGCTTAGAAATGTGAAGCCAATGCGAAAGTGCCAAAAGTTGCAGTTCCCCCCTCATCCACGAGGGGCTGGCTCCAAAAGGCAGTCAATCCCCATAGACTCCCATGTTAAAAAGGCCAACTTCACAGCAGAAATAAACATGTTTACAGCCTGGTTCAAAAAACCATTTTAGTTTAATATGTAAAATTTACCTTCGTGACAACTGTGGGGTGAGTGAATTTATTTATAACTCATCAGTTTACATGTTATTTAATCTGGAAATTCTTCTTAATTAGGGGCGTGTCCATTTGATTGACATGTGCCAGATATCTGGAGGCAGAAGGTAGCACAATCGTAGTTTTTAGCTGGCTAACGCCTTAGCTTTAGCCCGCCTACCTCTGTTAGCTGGTTGGCTCCAGGTTAGCTCGTAGCTACAGGCAGCTCAGAGTTTGATAGGTGTCAATCATCCGTCCCCGTTTACAGTCTTGTGAGGATGCAGTGCACACCTGGCTGCCCATTAGAGGCCTGACATGCACACGGCATCGTTTCTGGTCCTGTTTGCGTTTTCAGCTGCAGGGAAATAGTTTTCATTGAGCTGTTGAGTAAATGCATTTTTTTTTTCAAATAGGCAAAGGAAGAATTTTTGGGTGGAAACACTGTGATGTAAACAGGGCCTAAAACTGATCTTTGCGGAACTCCAGTAGATGAGGACAACTCCCCGATCTGAACAGAGAAAGTCCTGTTACTTAGATACGAGGTGAACCATGTAGGACTGTTCCCTGAATACCAAGCTCCACTTTAAGACCTTTTATAAGAACATGATTGTCAACTGTATGAAAAAAGTGGCTCTTTTACTGTCTGAAGACGAGAGCAGATCATTCAAGACTTTAAGTTGAGTAGGATGTAATTTCTGTTTAAAACAGAAGTTAGTTTTTTTTTTTTTCTAAAACTTTGGACAAAAACCTCCAGTGTGTTTTCTTTCTGTTCTGAACAGGCTGTGAGAAGACCTTCATCACCTTCAGTGCCCTGTTCTCCCACAACCGAACCCACTTCAGAGAAACGGGTCACTACACCTGCACCTACCCAGGCTGCGACAAGATGTACGACAAAGCCTGTCGCCTCAAAATACACATGCGGAGTCACACAGGTAAGCTGATGGAGGATGATACAATCACTTCCCACCAGCATGAAGCCGCAGGAGGAGTCAGCTGCTCTCGTTCTACAGCGGTTTGTATTCAGGCCACTGTTATTACAAATGAAAAAAAAGGAGTCATCCCTCAGTCATATGACTGCCTATGTCACACACACACCCCATTGTATCTGGCATGTGTGTGTCCTGTGGATCATTTTCCTGGAAATGTTGGTTTTCAGTAACAGTCGACCTTTTATTATTCCTAGAGGCTCCGTTTTGTTTGGGACCAACACATGATACATAAATTGGAATCAACAGATATAGTTGAAAAACTTGCGAGAAAGAGAAAGAGGGATGATGTGTTGGTTTTATCCAGCTCTGTCTGTCTTTAAAAACAAATGTCATGTCTAATACTGAACATTACAATTCAGTTAGTTTTTGTCCAACCACAATAGCATAAAATAAAAGCTCAGAAAACCGGATTAACACACCCAAATCACATTTTAGAGCTGGATTACAGACTCAGCTGAACTCTGAGTGACCGAGGTAAACCGCACAAGCTGCAAGGTTTCAGAGCTTTGCATGTTTGTATACAAACTGAAGCATAACTGTATTAATACAGCTAAATCCCCCAAAAGCTGCTCTCGTTGTCATATTTCTCTGTTTCGTGAAGCGCATCCTGCAGCGGGGGCTGAACAAGAAAATCTCCTCATAGTTGGATAGCGATTAAATTCATGTCCACCTTGGTGATGAGCATGAAACATTTTCAGTCCATCTACAGAACCAGCTGTGTACGAGTACGCTTTAGTCCACTAGTTGGTGGTTATCCACCTATAAGCTTGTTGCTAATGCGGTTAGCCAGCGCTGGTCGGTGTACCGGTTCATACGTGTTGGATGAGTTTGTCTTGTACCACAAACACAGGTTTAAACACTGTGTCAACGTGGTGCAGCAGGAAACTGCATGCGGGGACCTTTTAGCTGAAAATGGACGGAGCAAGTTCAGAGAGTGAAGCTGAAGTTGAACATGATGACGTATCTGTTGTCATGGAGATACTTTGGTTTTAAAATGTTGGACGTGGACCAAACTACTGCTCACTGAATATGATGTATAGATGAAATCTGCTGCACCATCTTAGCCGCTATCATGCTTCAGAGGACTAAGATCAGCATCCTCATCATCCACAGGTTAAACTGGAAAAGATGGAGGACACTCCAGTCAGATGTCACTGGGATGTGTTTGTTAGATGTACTGAGTTTGACCCAAAAAAAAAAGAGAAGGAAGCGCTGGATGGAGACTAACAGCATCATGATCTGTACAGCCAGAGACAGGGGTTCTGATAAGTTCTGGAGAAAGACTGATTCGGGGTGAAACTGTTGGTGAACACATAAACAGGAAACATGAATAAAGTAGTTTAATTACCTGAGACGGTATCAGTCCAGAGACGCTTCTTTCAGTGCTAGAAAAACCACAAAGAAGACTGCAGCAGTTTCATATTTCAGACCAAAACCCATGATTCCCATTAGCAGCCAGTATTAGTATAGTTTATACAGCGTTAACAAACTATAGTCATTGAGACGGATCAGTATAGAAAATATTAGGGCTGGGAGAAAAAAATAGATTTTCATAAATTTCGCTTTTTTTTTTTGTTTCATGATTTTTAAATAGATTTTTTTTTTGTTTTGATAAAAAAAATCTTTTTTTAAATAAGAAAAAATCGTATTTATTTATATATTTTTTTACTTGTCTTGTCGAGCATTATAGCAGCAGAATGATGGTCTGGCTGCTGTGTTGTGTTCTCCACATTTAAATGCTTCATTTTCAGCTGGTTCAAATATATTCCTGCTGAATAAATCTTAAAAACTGACTCACATGTGATGTGTAGTTTTTTTGGGAAATATGGTTCCTTTTTTCACATGCTCTGGGGCTAAAAATAGCAAACTAAAAATCGGCAATATCGAAAAATTTGCAAGAATCACAATTTAAATTGAATCAGCACCTGAATTGGGAGAAAAGGATATCGCCCCGGTTTTAGAAAATATGGTGATTTAATTTTGCCATGTCGTAGAAACAGCATCATCTTACAGAAACACCTTTTCAATACAGACGTCTGTGGAGTGAATTCAGCGGAGTTTAGAGACGATGAACAAGTTGGTTCCAGGTTGAACTTTAACCTTAGCTTGATTCAACTGTGAAGTCACGGTGGCTCTTCTTCTGCTGCTGGTTAACATGTAGCCTTAATAGTGGTAATTAGTCCAGCTGCTAGCTCTGAGCTGATTAAGCAGAGAAATAACACCAAAAAGAAAACATGGAAATTCTTTGTGGGCTGTTTGGGAATTCAGTTGCACTAAAATAATTTCATGATAACCGAGAGAGTAGGGAAGAACCAGAACAGGTGTTAACTCCTGACACTGGCTGACATGTCGTACTTAACGCCCTGTAGTTTATCACAACTGGTGTAAACCAGTTCCTTTGTTCTCCTGAGAAACATGACTACACCCTACCTGCTGGGTTATTCCTCCACCTGCTGCTTCACACGTTTGCTTGGTTCTGGGATTTTATGAGTTATAAACAGGTTTGGTTCAGGCAAAGAGTTACTGGAAACCACAAATATTTGTTGAGATCTGGTTTCCAGTGTATCATACTGTGAGTTGTAGCTCCTCAGCAGGAGTAAAAACCTGTTCATGTGTTCTTCCTGCAGGCGAGAGGCCGTTTGTGTGTGACTCAGAGGGCTGCGGCTGGTCCTTTACCAGCATGTCCAAGCTGCTTCGCCACAAACGGTGAGAAGTTCTCCGTCTTGCTGGCTGGCCAGAGAGATCCCAGCAGCCCCGGTACCGTTCCTGATGTAGCGCTTTATGTCTGTGTGTTTATCAGGAAACATGACGACGACCGTCGCTTTGTCTGCACAGAAGAGGGGTGTGGGAAGTCCTTCACCCGGGCGGAGCACCTCAAGGGTCACAGCATCACCCACCTGGGCACAAAACCCTTTCAGTGCCACGCAGAAGGTAACGGATGAGTGCAGTTTCCTGGTTATTCACTATTGGTTCATTAGATATGTTTAACCCTAATGACTCTTATATCAGCCTGCGGGGCAAATTATGATTGATGGCTTATAATGGCATGGAATTTTATGGGTTAAAGATCTTTTTATTTATTTATTTGCAGTCCAGCGTTTTATTGTGGGGGTGTTTTGGGTGTGTTGCTCCTCAGGATGTAATGCCAGGTTCTCAGCACGCAGCAGCCTCTACATTCACTCCAAGAAACACAAGCAGGACGCCAGCACCCTGAGGACCCGCTGCCCCGTGGCCAACTGCTCCAAACACTTCTCGTCCCGCAGCAGCCTGAAGAGCCACATGCTCAAACACCACCACCTCAGTCCTGGTGAGGAAGCGGCTGCATGGCGATAGAAATTAAATGGAAACATTAGCTTTATGATTCCCCAAAAAGAAAATTCTAAGATAGAAATGTAGTGATAGAAATATTTTAGTCCCAGAAGAATAAACATCCAGTCATTTTTTACTTCTACGTAACATTTCTGCCCTTTGTGTTTATGTGACGTATCATATTTCCAGGAGTCGGTGAGAAGAATGTTTCCCTCTACGTGAACAGCCTCTCTAAGCGAACCTTTCCCTCTCCTCTGTTGCAGATGTCCTGAGCCAGATGGAGACCACGCCCACCCTGACCCCCAGCAGCGAGCTGGTCAGCTCCACCCCGACAACGGTTGCCGGGCCTGGCATCGCTGGAGGTGACCAGCTGACCAACCTGGACCTCAGCTCTTTGTTCTCTGCTGTTCCCGGAGGACCGGCCCCCACAGCTGGGATCGGGGTGGGGGTTCCTGTGGCTGGGAGCGGCGCTAACGGCCCCTTCACCATGGACCTGTCTCTTGTCAGCTCCGGCATCCTCACCATCGACCCGTCCTCCGTCGGCACGACACTCGTCACCAGCACCTGCACCACCCTGGCCAAGGCGTTGGACCCTCTCATCATGGCCACCAGCGCTGACTTGGCCCCTCAGCATGGTCTGGAAGGAACCGTGGGGGATGTGCTTCCCCCACAAGGCACCCTCAACCTGGACGACGTGCAGACGGTCACCCCGGAGGCCCTGGGGACCCTCACAGCTCTCACCATGCAGGGCACTGCTGCCTCTGTGGACCCCGCTCTGCAGCACCCGCTCAGCTCCTCCAGCGCCCTGAGCGTGGAGTCCTCGCCCTCCCTGGCCGTGGCCCCCGTTGCCGAGCTGCTGGCCTCACCCTCCAAGGTGGTGGAGGTGGGTGGCCAGGCAGGTGCAGGTCCTCTGCTGGGCTGCGTGGAGGTGCTGGGTCCTCAGGAGGGAGGGAAAGTCCTGACTCAGTTTGTTTTCCCCGGTCACAGCAGCAGCTTCAGCCCTCAGAAGGAGCTGGAACTGAACGCCGTGTCACCGAGCAGCTTCCTGGTGAGCACATGCCTCCAAATACATAACCCTCTGACTGGATCAGCAGACTAAATGATAAAGGAAGGATCTGTAGTCTTAATGATCGTCCCCTCTGTTTGTTAGGAGAGTGGAGGCTCAGCCAGGACGGACTACAGAGCCATCCAACTGGCCAAGAAAAAGAAGCAAAAAGGTTCCCCGGCTGCAGCAGGTAATAAACGTTAAAGTCTTCATTTAGTCTCATCGAAAGTTTCTGTTTACGTGATCATAGTTTCTTTGTGCTTTCCAGGGACTTCCGGCTTATGCCAGAGAAAAACCAAAGGGTCAAAGGTCACCTCCGCATCGCTCGCCTCCTCCAGCACTCGCTACAGTGACGGAGCAGTAGCTGCCAGCGGGGGCCTGACTCTGCGTGACCCCGTCACCGGGGCCCAGTATGTGCAGATTCAGCTGCTGCAGGTGAGATTCAGACACCTTTAACCTCGAGCACCAGGAACACTCAGGACCAAAATCACTTCCTGGATTTCAGAGAGCTCCATGAATGTCTGCAGCTGTGAGTGGGGGGAGAAAATGTTTGATGTAGCCTTCAGAGCACTGTTGGTAACCATGCGTTGCCATGGAAGCAGATTAGTTTAATAAAGGTTACAAATAATACTGGGTGGGATACCAGTTCCTTTAGAAAACCGGTTTATACGAGAACATTCAGAAAGTAAAACATCTTATTGAAAGCATGTCCGAAATCTGTTTGTTATGAACCGTTGTTCAGGCCTTGTCCACACGTAGCAGGTATCTCACAAAACGAAGATATTTATTTTGTCTTCATTATCATTCTTTTACTGATCAAGCGCCGGAAACACTTTTATTGTGAAGCCCTGCAGGTCATGTTGCTTCCCTCCAAACAGCTGGAGCGAGTGAGATTTTTATGCAACAGCTTGTGTGGTCCAGGAGCGGAGAACAGCTGATACCAGGGACTGGAGATGATTTTGTTTATGCACAACCATGTCCAAATCAAATAAAGCCCCTACATGGCAAAGTAAGGGACTATAGAGATGTAGCAGTGGTTCAGTGGCAAGTTTAAAAGAATGTTGTGCAAGTTGTTTTTTCACTGCAAATGAAAACTGAGACCAGACAATATCACATTAAATATAAGGAAGAATAAAGAAAATAATGCACTGAAGGAGGGTCGGGGTGTATGCACACGCATAATGCGTGTTATATTGCAGGTTATATCAACAGGTCGGATCTAGATTTGACTGTAAGATAAACGTGGGTACTGAGTGGGGTTTGGTTATTAATGGGTTCGGGCGGGTGGGGGTTTGTAAAGTTGGTCGCCTGCAGGATTCTGCTGAACATGGAAAATTCTGATTGGAGAGGATTTGAGGAACTACCCCGATCTAAAGGTTTCGCATGCTTATGAATGAGCCCAACAACGCGCGTATGCGGTTAAGTGTAGACAGACTTTTATTCTAAAAACGAGACATGTGGACTCTGGGTTTTTTTCTCGACGGAGGGAGGAGGATATTCGGGTTTTTATAAACCCGCCTAGGTGTGGACAAGGCCTCAGTCTGGAGGGCAAACGGCTCGTCCGTGTGCAGCGATGGGTCACAGCTGCGGCTCGATGATGAAACTGATCCATGAAAGGGACTCATGGCTCCTCTTTGTGCTCAGTTTAAAGATGATTTAATGTGTTGCTGTTTAAAGGTTCAGTCTTGAAGTGAGAGTTAAATGATGTGGACCGTGGAGACTATATGTGCTGTAGTGTAGAACAGAATCTATCATCTCCGAGCCCTGGTAAACCTGATGTGTGTCCATGCAGGACGATCCAGCCAACGATGGTGACCTGGCCTTTCAGCTGAGCTCTCAGACCTCTAGCTCTCACTCTCAGCTCACCGTCGACCTGCCCGTCAACATTTTACAGGTGAGTAAAGTTCTTATTTATCCTCTTCTGTTTTTCTCCTCTCTGTATGGTTTACCTTTAGTTTACGACATACCGGACAGCCCAGAGGAATCTGGAAGCTTTTTATTACATCTGAAAGCAGACGCTGATGGACACATTCAACTTCAATCTCTCCTTGATGTTTTTGGCTGGAAACCGGATGATTGTTCCACATTATTTTAAAATAATAAATCCTACGATCTTCATAAATAATGTTCAATAATAAATGACTCCAAAGGAGTTTCTTACAAAATCTAATTATATCTTTTCTTCTGCTGTGTGTTAAATTGTAAACAATGTTATGTAAACATGTCGTGCACACTGAACGCTCCACTTTATCAGGTCCAGTTTAACACATGTAAATGTTTATTTGTTTCCTCGCAGGAACCCACCGTGATGACGGAGGATGACAACGGCTCTGACAACTCCCAGTTCACAGGAAGCACCATCAACCTCCAGGACCTGGAGTGAAGCCTTTACGGAAGTGCTTGACAGGGTGGATGGGATTCCACGGATATTGCACCTTGAGTTGAGGAAAGTTCAGAGGAATATTGTGTCTGTTTGTTGAGTCCACTTTGTACCAAAACTGAACCTGAGAGCACTGTTGTGTCGGAGACTTCAGAGGGTCCTCCTTCCTCTGCGTCCTCTGGTTGTCCATGTTAATGGTGTCTATTCCACGGTGCCACATTGCTACTCATGCACACACACAGACACAGTGTGTGCTGTCTACGTTCCAGTTGCCTTACGGACACCCCACGCTGTGCACGCCTTCACTTGCAGGTTATCTGCTTTATTTGTCGTTATTTTGACTTATGTTTTATTATTGTTAGATTTATTTTTGTATGCCATCAGAAGTCCATGTTGAAAACATGTCCATGTGTTTGTATACACGATGAAAAGAGTTACTACCTTCTTGTAATGATTATGTCATTTTATTTATTCCAAGCTGTGGGTTTACAGAACGGCAGAGCCAAACACAGACGAATTAAAGAATCAAAGCACAATCAAACAGTCGTCAGAGGCTTTCATTGATGAATCCTGGTCAGTTCCACTTATAAAACTGAACACGCAGCCAAAAATAACACAGTGTTAACAGACGGTGGAAATTAGCTGGATAAAGAAAATCACCTCAAATGTCTCATTTAACACCATGAGCTCAGGGAATAAAGGTTAAAATGGGAACATACTGGATGATCTTTGACACAAAAAAGCTGTTCAAGACAACATGTACAGTACCAGTGAAAAGCTGGTACACACCACCTCATTCCATATATTTTGTTTCCTTCATAATGTGTTAAATAAACTAGAATGTTTTATATATTTTACATTCTTCAAAATAACCAGTTTATTCTTTAATGAAATTTTTACACAGTTTACATTTAATTAGCTTATTCTTAGAAAACATCATTTAAATGTGCTTTATTTTATTTATTCATAAACAACCTAAAGTTTCTTAAGGAAGAAGTTATTTACTTAATATTAAGATTTTTCCATCAAATCTCCAGCTGCGGCTCGTCTTGAAGCTTTCTTGCTTCACATTACCTGAGACCTGAGCGGCAGGATGGACATGAACTTCTGCAGGAACTGTTCTGTCCACAGCTTTTCGTGTCCGAGTCGGGTGTATTTTGCAGACTGGCTCTCTCCATCACCGTCTGAAGTATTTGAAGCTGAACATTTACTTTAATGCGACCAATGGCTGAATTATCATTAAGATGATGTATGTTATGTCTGAGAAGAGTCTGACACACACAAACACATAGTTAGTAAAATGTAGAGAATATGTTGCGCATGTAGTCGTGCCTCTTTGTTCAGATCCGTTTCAAACCAGAAGATGGAGTTAAAGTCACACTGATTTCCTTCAACTGCACCTCCAAGCTTTACCAGCTAGACATGAGCTGCATACAGTAGAAATCTGTAAACCTGTTGCAAGCTGAACACAGACTAAATAAGATCTGTTAATTTGTTATAATAAATAGGGAAATGAGAGAAAGTAAAGTAACTGTAGGGGTGATTGGCATGTTGTCCGGGAATGGAGATATAAGAGGGAAACAATCAGTTCCAGGAGAACAATGATCCATCAGCCTTTCTGTGGAATTAGAATAATATTCATGAACCTCATACTTCTGTGGCTTTGGAGAAGTAATCAGCTCTAAAGCTTTCTGAATGAGAACATTACAAAGATATGATCAAAGTAAATATGTCCATACATTAAAATTGTTGTCTCGATCTGCACAGACAGTCTTAAAGCAGTGTAGGCAAGGCCAGTTTGTTTGTATAGAACATTTCCTGTACAAGGTAATTCAAAGTACTTCATATGATACATTAGAAGTATTACAGACGGTGCAAAGAAAGCAATAAAAAAGTAGTGAAAGGCATAAAAAAAAATTTTAAAAATGTAAATCATACATTTTATTGATTAAAATCGAGATAAGTTAAAAGTTACTGTGCAGGTTTCATGCATAGATGCATGAAAACAGAAATGTTTTTAACCTGGATTTAAAAGTTTCTACATTTGGTGAAA
>JBBBVU010000003.1:4122469-4134726 GCA_037177055.1 Atherinosoma microstoma
TTCTTCTTCTTCTTCTTCTTCTTCTTCTTCTTCTTCTTCTTCTTCTTCTTCTTCTTCTTCTTCTTCTTCTTCTTCTTATTCTTATTCTATGCATTTAACATTTTTTATGTCTGTATTTTGCTGCATATTTTGCTCAGCAATGTTCAGTCCTATAAGCAGGGAAATGCACATTTATCCTCCATCCTCATTTAGACTTGGGATGACATGTAGAAACTATAGACATGTTTTTATTGACGTCTCTCTGTCTCACTAAGTTTCTAGTCATTGATTTTTGTCCAATCAGATGGTCCCGTGTCAGATTAGGTGATTATTGTCTTGTGAATTCTTGATCATTCGTGGTTTAAGCATCTGGACCAAAGACTTGAAACAGTTAAATCTTTTGGGTTTTGATCTGTCAGACTTCTCCGTGCTGCTTCTGGTCAGCATAACTCCAGAAAGGGTGGATGTTTTTGTTGGGACATTCACAGTTTAACTGGGACGATCAGTTTGCTTTGAGGATTTCCAAGAACCGCCGTCGTCGGTCGCTGCTCAGAGTTTCTATAATCTGATGGAAGTGACTTTCAGTATTTCCAAAGTATGCTCCCATTTTTTAATGCTTGCACATGTTTATGTTCCAGAAGTCCGTGTATCTCCTGTCAAAGTATCTCCTGCAGTATCACAGACACTCTAGTCTTCCTCAAGGAAACACATTTCCTGTTAGAAGGGAAATAGTGAAACAATGGGCAACTAATACGCCTGCCTTTTCATCTGAACACAATGTCTCCTGAACATAATGCTGCATAATGAGCTTTACGTTAATGGACATTGCAGATCCTTCCCTGACCAAAGGTTAAATAAGAATAAAAGTAAACACAACAGCCATGACAGTGAAAAAAAAATCTCTATGTTCAGTTTGGGTTGAGGCGTCATGAACTCTCCAGACACCAAACCCAACTAACAAGTCACAAGATATAAGAGCAAGCCTGATCCAAGGAGGCTGAAGAATCTGCTGCAACATCAGAAAATGTTTTATGAATCTAATCTACAGACAGAAACTGAAGGAAAAATAAGAAAAGTGGCATGTGCCACCAAGCAAATAGGTAGGAGCCTCCTATTGGATGATTATTGCATGAGGGATCATCGTTCAGCTGCAACAAGTTGTTTAATCCCAACTGATGCAATGAGCAGCTTCTCATGTCTTTAACAAGCATGTGGGAAGACGCATCCTGTGCTCATGGAAAAGATGTTAACTGTTCCAGAAGGGTCAGACCATTGTCATCAAGCAGCGGAAACATCCAAGGAGAAACAGAAGCTACGTAAACTGGGTGAAGAACTGTCCAACGCATTATTACAAACCAGAAGGATAGTGGGGAACCATCGTCTTCCAGGAAGGAACGTGGTCGGAGAAACATCCAGAATGATCGTGATCGGTGATCGCTTAAATGTTGGGTGAAATCAAAATGAAGAAAAACAACAGTAGAACTGAGAACTGAGTTACATAGTGAAAGTAAAAACATTTCCACATTAATGGGGCTCAGATTGTGAAAGAGTGGCTCAGGTCCAGGTTCAGGTCTAGGTTCAGGTCTAGGTTCAGGATTCATGGGGCTCAGGTTGTGAAAGAGTGGTTCAAATATCATGAGACATCATGTTCACACATGGACTGGCCACCACAGAGTCCAGACCTGAACCACATGGGGAATCTTTGGAGAAGGCTCTGTGCAGTGGTCAGACTCTCCTATCATCACCACAAGATCTTGGAGAGAAATGAATGCAACCCTGGATGGAGCTGAATGTTGTGGCCTTGCAGGAGCTGATTGAGACGATGCCGCAGGGAACGCTGCTGTAATCAGAGCTAAAAGCGGTCCAGAGAAATTATAGAGTGTGACTTTGGTTTTTGGAGGCGACTATTTTTTTGGTCTGGCTTTGTATAAGAAACTGTGGTGATTTAACTCCAAGCTAATCCTGCTCAGACAGGAGCTAACGTCTGTATTATTAGTCTCTAGCTTTTCTAATTCCTGATTATTGATCTGGGCCAGAAATGTTCGGAAAAGTTTCCATTTGATCCAAAATTCTGCAGCGAGGCTGCTGATGAGGATTATCATCAGAGATCATATTCCTTCAGTTTTCTCTTCTCTTCATCGGCTCCCTGTTAAATCCAGAATAGAGTCTGAAATTCTTCTCCACACATATAAAGCTCTTAGTGAGCAAACTCCATTGGATCTTAAAGATCTCAGAGTTCCAGATGTTCAGAGATCTTCACACTCAGACTGCAGGTTATTTGTGGTTCCTAGAGGTTGTAGAATGGGAGGCAGAGCCTGGAGTTATTATCAGCCCCCTCTCCTTTGAACAAGCTCCCAGTTTGGCTTCAGGAAGCAGAATAATGGCCGTCCTTCCAGCTTTTGGTTCTGAAAAGGTTTTCCTCTCCACTGTCTGCTCCTGCAGCTCAGGATAGAGGATTGAATAAAAGAGGAGGTTTGATTTAATCCTTAGCAGGTATTTATTTACATACACCGGTTCATAAGAAACAGAGTTATTGATTGGACTAATGTGGATCATATAATGGATTTGTTGTAATTGGAGGGCTACGATGAATCAGATTGTGTCTGTAAAAGTGCCTTCAGATGACTTCATGAGGATTGATTAAAGAAGACAGGACAGAGCGGAAACAATATATATTAACAGCAGCACTTCTGTTAGTTTATAGGATGAAACTATTGTTGAAATATTTACCTCCTACTTTTACGAGCTCTCCTGGACAGGTGCAATGAAGCCACGACTGTCTGAAATCTCTTATTTCATGACATATTCTGTGCCACGATGAAGGAAGGCTTGTTAAAGAGTTACTTTTTAATTAGTTTATGAACGCACACATCCAGAAAATACGATCTCCAAAAATGAGCTTATTTTGCATGATCAACAAGCTTCTGCACATTTTTTTTTTTTTTAGAGGTTTCTGTAAAGAGTTGGTACTTCCACCAGGCAGTCCTCAGGATATCCTTTCTGGAGGAGCGGCTCAGATCTGTGGACCATTACATACACAGCCATGTATGTGTTTGATGCATGTATGACTTCCTCCTAATGACTAGTAAGATAAGTGGACAACAAAGTAGATACAAGTCTCTGTAACTTGCTCCCAATTCACCTTTTATGAATGCACTTTGTGTTTTACTTCAGTCATCTGTGGGAGGAAATGATTTATGGCCCAGATAAATGGCTAATTTTATGACTGGTATCATAAATCAGCTTTTCTGTGAGACCTTTATAAAGGACTAAATGTCTTGTACTATTACTTGTAGCCTGTAAATACTAGTTATTGCTGCAATAAAGTGCATTTTGATTGTTGATCATTTTCATAGCGGATAAACAAGGTTGTGTGAATGTTTACAGTCATTTCTTTCATTTAAGCAAAACTAAATAAAGGAAGGAAGTGTAAAGATTGGAGATATTAACATTTAATAAAATCATCATGGAGGATTTTTGGCCCATATAAATGAGTTCATTGAGATTTCCAGTGATTAAAAATAGCTCTCTGAAGGTCCCACCACAGTATTTCAGTCAGGTTGAGGTCTGGACTTTGACTGGATCATGTCGACACCTTCATTCTTTTCTTTTCCAGCCATTCTGTTGCAGATCTGCTGTGTTTGGGATCATTGTCCAGTTGCATGAACCAGTTTCAGCCAAGCTTTAGCTGACGGACAGATGGACTCACATCTGACTCGAGAACACTTTGGTATCCAGAGGACTTCATGGTCCTCTCCATGACTGCAGGTGTCCAGGTCCTGTAGCAGCAGAAACAAACCCAGATCATCATCCCTCCACCCCCGTGCTGACCGTTAGTATTAGGGAGATATGCTGATAAGCTGTGTTTGGTTTTTTGTGCAAACATGTCCACTCTGGTCTGGTCTGTCCAAAAGACATTGTTCCAGAAGTCTACTGGTTTGTCCAGAAGCTTCTTTTTAGAAAGAAAAGTCTGCAACCAAACAAGCCTGATTTGTTCAGTCTTTTTCTAACTGGACTGTCATGAACTTTAACATTTAACTTGCTGACTTAGGCCTGGAGAGTCTGAGATGTAGCTCTTAGGGTTTTTTTTGTAGTTTCTGGGAGAGTTGACGTAGTCTGACTGGGCTGAACTTGCTGGGACGTCCATTCCTGGGAAGATTAATATTACTGGCTGCAACCAACCCTCCTACTTCCTAAGTAAGAAGTAAAGGTGTTATTATTCTTTTACACACTGTTCCTGCTGTTTGGCTCAGCTTTAAACAAGACGATGAGTTGTCCATCTGAGGATTTATCTCCCGCATTTTAAGACCTGATATGGACCTCAAGGCTCTTTCTTTCCTGATATGTATAGTCTTTAAACTAAAACTCTGGGTGTTTTGATGTTTTTGTCTGTTCCTTAGTTGCTATGGTTTCTTGTTTTATTTTCTAGGGTTATCCTTTTATGGGTTCATTTCCTGTTCACTACACCTGGTCTTGATTGTCGCACCTGCTCCTCATTTAGTTATTACCCCCAGTGCATATTTACCCTTTAGTTTCTTTTGTTCATTGCCAGGTCCTTGGCATATTTTCCCGTGTTTTATTGTCTTCTTAGACCCGGTTTCTCCTCGTGTTTTTATTAGCCCTATTTTCTCATTTTTGTTCATCTTTGTATATTTGAATCTAGCTATGATTAAACCTTCTGATATTTCACAGTAAACCATCGAGTCTTACGCCTCCTGCGTCCTTCTTCCTGCCTGGTCCTACATTTGGGTTCTGCCTCCATGCTCACACACAGATGGTGCGGTTTGGTAGATCCCACCTGATAGATCTGCATGAGCCCATGCGGTCCAGAATAGGATAAAACATTAATAGAAAAAGGATGGATCGATAAAATGAATCTTAATTTCTATCTAAAATAGTTAAAATTCTAACTACTACAAATAGTACTTTCTTTGTTTTCTGATGAATGTTTTGTTTGAGTTTTTGTCTTTAACACAGAAGAAACAACATGAAGGCTGGCAGCACAGCAACCCTTATCCTCTTGGGTTCCAGGCATCCTTCAAACCAGCAAAGCTCACAAAACAACAGAGCAATACAAAATACACATGAAATAAAATCTGCATCATATCCAAGAAAATCTTTAGCTTTGTTTTTTGTTTTTTTACTGTTTGTCAGACAAAAAGATCAGATAATAACTTGTTTGAATTAATCTTGACCTTGATTTAGACGTGTGATTTGAGATTTGAATTAATTAGGTTTGAAATTGTTATCAGCATAATTGTTTCCATCTTGTTTTTTACAAACGTTCTTTTCAGTTTTGCCAACTTATGTTTAACGAGTTTTCAGAGCCCTCAAGAAACCCTTTTCCAAAAAAAGTGATTAGAGACAAATCTAGCAAATATTGGAGACTTTTAGAGACTTACATAAAGCATGTGCTGTTCTTAGGCTGAAAAAATACTTGCCTTTTTTTAATTACGTGTACAGGTGATTATGTCTGCCTTGTGTATTTTGTTTGAAGCGTTAATGCTACACAAGCTGCAATATATATATATATAAAAAATTTTTTTTAAAAAGAATACCATAATACTCTGCTACAACATTAATTTCCCTCTAAGAGGGATAAATAAAGTATATTTAATTTAATTTCATATGTAAGTAACCACTAGGTGTCTGGACCAATTTTACCAGAAGAAAGGTAAAAGCATCAGCAGTGGTAAAAATGAATAAAAATTGTTCAAAACATTGGTTTTTATTAACTTATTGTCTCTTTTCCACAACATTCATCTCTCCTGCAGCATCCAGCACAATTGTACGCTCCAGGTTTATTGTGCAAATTAAACTATGACATAATTGAGCGACTTTTAGCCAATAGCTACTTTTTTACTGATGAGTTGGCAACACTAATTTGTCCCTTCTTTCATGTGTGTTTGCATTACTTAACCCGACAAAGAAATAAAATCTCTCATTTGTGTTTCACAACAAAAAGTGATGAAAACAACCCAAAAAGTTGCTGGTGTCAGCTTGTCTGAAAAAGACTGTCCAGTGTTTTCATGTTGAAATCTGTGCTTCCTGTGTGGTTTCAGGAGCGAATAAGGCCTCTTGCAGCAGTCAGTGTGCAAAAGAAACTGCATAGGAGACAAAACAGATCCTGCAGATGTCTCGGAGGACAGAAAGTTGCTAAAGAGGAGAGGTTGCAAGTCTGCGTGGGGGAGGTCTGACCATAAAAAAAGATAGAAGAAAGGAGGAGAAAGTTAAAGAGAGAGAGAGAGAGAGAGAGAATAGAAAACGAGGCTAAGGGTCAGATTTACTAAGACTTTGGGACTGAAATGTGTTTTGGTGGTAATTTTGTTCCTTTAGGTTGTTACTACCCAGTTGCAGTGGAAACAGAGCACCTGAAAGACGTGAATGGATGGAGCTGTTGCTGAGCTGAGGAGGCACAACATCAGTGGGAGGAGGGAGTAAAGGAAAAGACTTTCTATTTGATTACATTAATTTATAATTCCAGATAAGATGTTAAAGGACACTCTTATGAGGACAGGAATGTCAACATTTTGGACGGAGACGACAAACAGAGGATGTGGCTCCAGGTATCACCTTCCCAGCAGCTAAAATGCAGAGTCAGTGACACCATGTGACCTTAAATAACCCTCATGTCAATCACATGAATGATGTGACCTTAACAAAAGGATGAATGCGTTAATGTTTCGTATCACATATCTGAAAGGGAATACTTTCAGTGCTCCGTACATACAGTTCTCATATAGGATGATGGTAAAACATATTTATCCCATACAGAAATAAAAAAATATGTCAAATCTAGTGAGGTTATTTATAGCTTTAAAAACACTCATAGTACTGAATGAAAAGGACGATCTGACATTTTAGTCATAAACGTTAGAAATCAAAGTATCTCTTTTTCTGTCTCGCTCTGCCGGGCTTGAATCTGACGTTTGTGAATTATCAGTCATCTGAGTCACGGAGGTGAGCAGGTCAGACTAAGCCGGCCCTCTGGAATCACTCTTATGCTCTTATGTAATGAACAGAGTAATTACACAACATGTTTCGACGGAATTTAGCTTGCAGTGAAATTTTGACATGTACCACCAGCTGTCTGTGTGTGGATTTCTCAATCGTAGAAAGCGTATCTGTGTTTAGATAAGTCAGACTTTTGATACTCATGCTGGTTGGATGGCATTGACCTCTTGACAAACTCTGTCAGTGCTAACTTTCACAACATTTAAAATGATTTTTTTTTTTTTTTTCAAAAAAGAAGAAACTTCTAATCCTGAGTTCCCTGCATGAACAGACGTTCAAAGCTTCCTTATTATGGATCTGAAAAGTCTCCATCTGATCCAAAAAGCTGTTGCAAGGGTTCTGATGACTATTAGCAGATATAATATCTCTCCAGTTTTATCTTCTCTCATCCTTCAGTGTTAGAGGGCCCTTCTCTGTGGAACCAGATGAAATATGTTTCTGGACTGTGAAAGAAAGCTAGAGGACCTAGGGCAGGGGTTATTAAGTTCAGTCCCAGAGAGCTGCAGTTCTGCAGGTTTTAAATGTTTTAACATTAACTCACATGATTCAAATAAGATCCATTTGATTTGAATCAGGTGTGAGAGCAGAGAAACATCTAAAACCCACAAGACTGTAGCTCTGTAGGACCGAACTTGCTTCTGACCTCAAGAGAACATGCAAACACTCAGGATCCTTCTTACTGAGGATACGGTGCAAACCAACGAGCCACAGTGGAGCCCAGAGCGAGATTAAAAAAGTCAAACAAAACAAAAAACCTGTTCCACCAATAAGAAACCTACTCTCGCTGCCCACTCCCTCGGTCAGACTTATCTGAACACAGATTCACTTTTTAATCTTGAGAAATCCTCCGTCGACATGAAGAATACCAGAATGTTTCCTGTTGATATAGTTTATGGTACTTTTTCATCATGAGGTGGATGTATACGATGTAAACAGCTCAACGGGAAAATATATTTTTCATAAAGATATAATTATTTTGGCTCTGTGTGGTCATGTGACTGCAACGCTATGTCTGATTGGTGAAACTAGCAGCATTTCTGGCAAAAGATAAAGTATTTCTAGGTGTATGAATTGTAAAAAGAAAAAGGAAGGAGTCAAATGTTGCTCAGTGTAGCAGAGTAATAGTAGTGTTCCTCACAAATTTACTTATGTAAAAGTAAAAAGTATAGTGAAGCAAAACTACTCTTAGGAGCACTTTTTTAAAAAGTTACTTAAGTAAATGTGACTTGTTACTACCCAGCTCTGGTTGTTGCTGGTGTTTTTTTTTTTGCCATTTGTCTTCTTATAATGCTCCTGATGATTGTCTGCTTTGATTTCTTACATGAGGCTGCAGGATGTTTTCTTTACAGGCGTAGCTGGTTGTCTGGTTTCTCTTGCTTTCTGTTGTATCCAGGTCTGGCGTAAACATGTATCGTAGCAAGAACCAAAGAACAATACTTTTGCATTAAGGGGAGCCTCAAAGCTTTATTTCCACTATATCCAGTAAGAACACTTTGGCAAAGCCAATTTGTTCTGCACAACATAGCAGCCAGACCATCATTCTGCTGTTATGATGTTGAACGTGATGAGGATGAAAAAAAAAAAGAAAAAGAAAGAGATCCTCACCTTTTCTATTTTTTTTAAATATTCATCTTCAGAGGCCAAAAAACATCATTTGTATCAAATGTAAATATTTGTATGTGTGAACAGGGCCATTACACAGGAGAGATAATTAAAAGGATATCTGTTTATTTCTGTAAAGAGCAGATTACTTTGATGCTTTCACAAACTTGGGGGACAAAATAAAATCTCAAGTCATAACTTTGACCTGCTTCTGTTTTATCAGTCAGTATGTTGGAGCTTTCAACACGACGTGGTTACTTAATGACTGTGCAACATGACGGCCATTCTGGCACCACAACAGGGAGGTGATGGTGCCAGACCAAGGACAAAGCCTATCTAATTTTGAAATAAGCGTACACAGGGTTATGTAAGGGCAGGTGATGGTTCAAGGGGAGAAAAAAAAAAAAGCTTTTTTACTTTTGGTAGTTTTAAGAAAAGTGAAACATGAAAATACTGGCCAATTCTTTCCTTTTATCTTTTTTGACCTTTTTCATGCAAAACTAGCAGCAAAGCTCACCATTAAACTGTGGGGGTACAGAGAAAGAAAAGATGGATCTGCTGCTGAAGGTGTGCTGCACATGATTTATATCCTTTTTGTTGTCCTCTCAAACACTAACTCAGCATCCTACTTTGTAAATGAGACATCATTCTGGCTGGAAGTGGGTTTTTATTCAGTGACTTTCAAAATAGAAAAATACACATGTGCAAAACCACATAGTCAAAGACAGAATTCTAAGTAATCACAAGCCCTTTTACACACGAGGCCGCATGTTTTTTACTTGTTAAATGAAGATGAAATATGTTGAACACATGTGAAACACGTTTTGTACACACGAATAATGCACGTTGGAACCTTGTCACAATAGTAACATGTGCAACATATTTTGTTTATGAGACATGCAGGGTTTGTAAATCTTCCAGGGTAATATGAGAAACCCATGCAAATCCCCATGTGAAACCCCCATATTCACATGTGAAACCTAAGCAATTATATGTGGTCACTTTTTTTCAGCATGTTAAAATAATGTGAAATATATATATATATATATATATATGCAACATGTTTTGCATAAAGGACACGCGGATTTGAAACCATTGATGGTAATAACATATGAAACCTGCGTATTCACGTCACACTTGTGTAATGACTTGTGATACCCACATACAATTGCATATGAAACATGGATATGCCCATGTGACACCTATGGGATGGGATCACATGTGTAACTAATGCAAATTACATTGTGAAACATATTTAATCACATGTGGTTTTGCACACGTGGTCACATCTTTTTCTGCATGTTAAAATAACATGAAATATGTGGAAAATGCGCAACATATTTCTTTGTTTATGACATGTAGTTTTGAAACCATTCATGGTAATAACATGTGAAAAGCATGCTAATCCCCATCTTAAATCCACACATTCACATGTGAAACAACCTAAGAAATGACGTGTGGTCACATTTTCCCCTGCATATTAAAATAATGTGAAATGTGTGGAAAATGTGCAACATGTTTTGCATATAGGACACAATATGTGAGACCCATGCAAATCCCCGTGGGAAACCCTCGTACTCACATGTGAAACTTATACTATAACATGTGATTAAATAAGGTTTTTTATATCTTGAAATAACATGTGACACATTTGGGAAGTTTTTCCTCATGTGTTCCACATCTGTGCAACATGTGGAACATGTCATAACCTATTGCAACACAATGTTTGACATGTGCACTAAATGGCACCACATGTGGAACATTATCTTCCATTATGTGATCACAGGAGGAAAATGTCAAATTCCTTTGGCTTTGTGTGAAAGAGAATGACTAGTCATTGTTTTAATCAGTTCGTCAGTTAAACGATCTCACTACATCCTTCTTTCACCAAGTTATTGCACATGAAACTTGTTGTACAGCAGTGCTGCAGAAAAATCCCAATGCAGGAAAGTTCTTTGCATGTGGTATGCTGCTAGATCACCTCACTCCCTCTGTCAGGTAATTGAATATAACAGCTTGATCATAAAGGTGCAGATTTTTAAAAACTCCTTTACAAGCATTAAATAAACTGAATTGCATTGTTTACTTCCACTCTTCTAACCGATAACTGCCTAAAATAGCAGTAGCGTGTTACGAAATGAACTGTTTATGATACGGTATATGCTAGCTAAGAACGTAGTACACAGTTTGTACTGCAGTATATACAATGTGCAGCATGTTCTGCATACTGTGTACTGCCTCATTGTAGATGGTTTTAAAAAAGCTTGAGTTAATAATTGTAAAAATGGAAACAAATCAAATCCTAATTTCCCTCTATATACCAGAGGTGACAAGTATCTGGTATCATGTGCAAAGACTTGGGATCCTGATCACGAAACATGTCCGACTTCTGCTGCTAAATGCTGATAAAACACTTTCTATTTGTCAGGAAATGTAAGTGTGAGTATTGACAGTGTGATACCTGATTCAGATCATGATTAACATCTTGTCAGTTCATTAACCCTTAAAACTCCAAGCTATTGTTTTAGCTATTTTTGGTCTGCCTAGATTTTATTTGAATACCAAAATACTTGTAGAAGCTCAACCCTTTTAATCCCAGTCAACATGCAGACATGACTTTTTTAGGACAGCGTCAGTTGTCAGATTATGAGGCTAAAATGATGTAAATTAAATGTATCAATAGATATAGCACCATAAAGGCCAACCAGAACAAGAAAACAGAATTTATTACTAACAGTTCTTTGTAGAAATAACACACAGATCAACAGTGACCAAGCAAACACACAACAAAAACTATTTCTTTTTCCTCATTTACAGTTATTTATGCTACTATTTACCTCCTATCCTCACAAAATAAACTCAGCTGGTTTTTGGTGCCACTGTGCATCAAAACCATCTTCTTGTCTTTATTCCAGCCATAGAGGACCATTATTTTTCTTCTTTTAAGACACACATAGAACTTTCTGCTCACTTGTTGATCTTTGGCTGCTCCTGATTGGACATCACCCTCAACTTAAGCTCTCTGATTGGTGGAAAGCTTAACAGGAATTTGCTTCATCATTATTTCCAGGTGAAAATAGAGGTTTGTTAGCAACATAGTAGTGATAGTGATGTAAATGTGATAAATAATGATCTTATCATGGATCACTCATTGTGGATTTACCATATAGAGTCTGAATAAACACTACATTTTGTGGCTGGATTGTGAACCTCCTGCACATGATGTAGATGCCTGGAAAACTTCTGTAAATTACCTAAAGGTAAGCTTTCCATCACAATTTACCACACAGAGTTACACACTACCCTTCCTGAGACACTGATGATGATAGAAGTGATAGTGCTCGGGATGCTGGAGGTCTAGCCGAGTTTTGAGGGTTAAAGTTGCACTATGTAACTTTCTAACTTTAAAACTCTGGTTGTGACAGTGGTTGTGACTACATCTCTGATGCTAGTATTGTTAGCATGGGTCTGTGGGTATACTTTAGAGCTGGTCAGCTGCTATCAAACATGCTAAGATAGATGGTTAATCAAATTCTTTGCTGCGTGTTTAAGAGCATGGCAGAGTGTGTATAATACTTAGGTTGCATATGCGTGTGTGTGTGTGTGTGTGTGTGTGTGTGTGTGTGTGTGTGTGTGTGTGTGTGTGTGTGTGTGTGTGTGTG
>JBBBVU010000003.1:4148582-4159268 GCA_037177055.1 Atherinosoma microstoma
GCTTTCTGCACCCCGCTGTAATGTTTCTAATGTTTGTATATAAAGCACCTTGAATTGTCCTGTACATGAAATGTGCTGTACAAATAAACTTGCCTTGCCTTGCCTATGACTCACATATAAAACAGGTTTCTCTGGCCTCTTTCTTTCACCTACGTAATATTCCCAAAGCATCCTGTCTCAGAGTGATGCAGAAAAACTGGTCCATGGATCTGTTACTTCCAGATTGGACAACTGTAATCCCTGATTATTGTTCTGAAAAAGCTGAATTGAACTGAATGGATCTTTTAAATGGGTAAGACTTGATATCTTTGCAAACACAGAACATGTTTAACTCACAGCTGACTGAGTTGCAGATCAAGCACGTCCTCCCGAGGCAACAGTACTCTGCCACCATGACTAGATTCCTGCATCAGGAACACAAAAAACAAGATTAAGCCTCTTAAATCCCCAGATTATAGTTATATTGATTATCCTTAGGATGCCTTGCAATAGGCACAAACAAGCGGGTCCATATCTGCCCTGAGTTATTGGTTGTCTGCTCTGGTTTTATCACCTCGGCGTGCTGTGTCTTAAAACACTCTACAACTCTTTTGGTCATCTTCATGGATGAAGAAATGACTCGTAACCCTAAACTCAAACCCACATGAATTCAATCAATGTCACCAGGTTAGATATTAAATGGGATCATCCAAAGTCTCCAAACAGGAATGTGAGACACCCTGAACTTATTCCATGTTCTAAATTTAGTTTTTAATTATAATATGATGCAAAAGATAAGATCAACAGAAATGTTAATATTTTTTAGAAATACGGTGAAATACAAAAATTTTGCATTGAATATTCAATTAAATGTATTATCAATCTATTAAAAGTGGAAATAAATGCACAAATAAATTACTAAATAAAACATTGATTTAATCAACATATGTAAAAATGTATATGATATTTTCAGTATTTATTTAATCATTTCATGGTCCCCATGCTGCAGCACGTCATGAATAAACCAGCTTTGATTACTTCAGCCTGAGGTTCAGGCTGCTGCTGAAATAACATTCTTCTTGGTTTTTATTTTTATTCCTCATGGTGACCAACAGGTATAACTATCAAACTTATTGATAAATTCTGCCACTTAATGGTTGTTTGGACTGGCTCTGCAGGCTTCTCTTTATTTGGGATTGATTGGTCGAGACTTGCATAGCAGGGTAACCAATCAGATGTCGGGATCACAAGCTGCTGTGACGTTTAAATTAATGTATGATGCAGCTCAGTGAACACAAAAAACTTAAATAGTGAAATAATTATAGATGTTTTTACATCAGTCTAATTAATTAAAAACACATTCAATTAATTATTAATCTAATGCATTATGTGCAGTTTTATTTAATATTTTAAACTACTGACATATTTAAGCAATAAATTTGATTACATGTGTTTATTTCTAACATTACAGTAATTACACATTTAATTAACTATTGATATATGTATTTATTTATTTGTCATTTTTATAAATTAATGACAAATTTAATTAATTAATTATTGTTGGGTTTATATATCTCATTGGGGCATTTCTTGCCCTCCATTTACTGTACCTTCACTGTAAAAACAGACAGCCCCATTAAGTTACATGCACTTATTTTATTTCTTAATCTCCACTTGTTATTATGAGTCTTGCATATGTTGCCTCTCAGACCTGGCAGGGGTCATGAAGGGTGTGATGATAACTCCTGTTAATATAAATGAGAGAGGCAGAAGACAGGAGCTTGTGATCAATCGGCTGCAGGATTTATTCTGCCGGTTCTGCCTCATGTGGGTTTTGAGTACCTCTAAATGTTCTGCGCCCCCTAGTGGTGACTCCATACAACAAACTCACATATTAACAACAGTATAGCGATTGAGAATTTTCCATTGACTTTTGAGCACAGTGAAGGAATAATATATTGGGAAAAAGTACTGGGAGGGTCTATTTTAACTTCTTTTTAACTTGTCAACTGCTTCATAAACTGTGCAACTATTAAAATGATTTCTGTCTACCAGTCTTAACCCTTTACACATACAGAACTTAATGTGTTTCCAGATGTTTAACTTATAGTTTTAAATTGTCTTGACTGTTGTTCAGGTTGTCATCATCTATTTAACTCATGTTGTTAAGTTAAAGCTAGCATGAAAAAGGGAAAAACCCGGATTCTGTTTGAACAATTTATTTAATGATTAATCATCATTTTATGTTTTGTATAAACAGTCTCATTACTAAACCAAATAATTTGTTTCTAATAGTTTTCAACATTGTGTAGTGTGATGAAAATGATTAGCGAAGATAACTGAACATGTAGCTTTTGGGCTACTTTCTAAACTCAGCATATCTTAGCACAAAGGATCATGCGAGATGCAGATTGAGCAGAAAATTAGCTTTTTGTGATTTGAGTTATGAGATTTTCTTCCTGTGTTTTCTTTTCATTTAGAAAATGTTGAAAAGTTCTGATGTGTTTGAATTTTAAAGTTGGCACCATGAGAGAGAAGGACAGGAAAAGAAACTCACAGCAACTTCCAGTCTGTTTAAAGTCAATATGTACCACCAGTCAGAAGTCTGGACTAACTTGTTCATTTTAGCTGATGGGAAACCACTTCTGACCAGTGGAATGTGTGTATGTACTGTATATATTAATGTAAAGAACAAAACTACCAGTAGTAATGAAAGTGAGATTGGTACAAATGTAGATGAGGTTATCTTAAATTGTAATTGTGAGTTGTAACAATGAAAAGTTCTTCATTAGTGTCATGAGGATTATGCAACAAAGTACGTTGTTGTTATAAATCTTAGCATCAAGTTAGAGGAACGTTTAGCCAGAAGTTCATCAACTTGTAAAACTTGCCTCTTTGAGATAAAACCACGCTAATCTGAAAGTTGAGTTTACTCACAATTTTAAGGCATCTTTTGTACTTTCGTTTCTAAGTTGAAGACACTTGAAATTTATTAGTGTTGTGTCTAATTTCACTTCAGTTCAGCCCATCTTTATTTATACAGCGCCAATCACAACAAAGTCATCTCAAGGCCCTTTTACAGACAGTCCATTTCATGGGGTTCAGTAATAATCCACTTACAATAAACTCATTACATGATCTAGATTAGTCCAATTCATAAGTTCATATAAACCAACTGGTAAAAAATAATGACTTAGCAAAGGAAACCAACAGATGCATAAAATCTTCAAGCAAAGATTTTTTTCCCCTAAAACTTCACTGACGTCTTTAAGTCTGAGAGTTTATGGGTACAGAAATTGTTGTTGGACCAAAACCTTACCCGACTCTCTATTTATGGAGACTTAGTGAGGTGTCCTACATGCAGCATCCATCAGAAAAAGGAACTACACGGGATAAAATGATGTAGTACACCTATTTTCTGACTTCTTTTTTTTAAAGATTGAACTCAAATCATGCTAGTTTTGGGAAGTCTGGGGCCTTACTGATGCCACCTGTAAGACTTTTTTTTTTACATCTGTGCTCAGAACCATGTAGGCCTACTTCTTTATTTCAGTGTGTGTAAACTGGTTGCCAAATTCCCAGGCCCAGTGGACCGGGAACATTTGGCATGGGCCTTGTTGTGGCAGGGTCAGCATTTGAAGGATGAACAGTGACACAGTGAGAGGGAGCAGACAGGACTCGGACAATGGGTCTTTATTCCTGGTCCAGTTCTTTTTTCCCTGCTAGCCTGAGGTAGCGGTGTAGTCCAGAGTAGAAAGTGAGAGCCTCATTCTTTCCTATCAGCACAGCAGATAGGCCCTTAATGAGATCTCATGGGAGGTGTAGTAGATTTATTAATGTGATGGTATGTTAGGCTGCAGAGATCTGCTATGTCAGCCAAGGTCGGCTCCTGTGTGCTCTGAAATGATCTTAGTTTGTTCTGCAGATGGAAGTTCAGCAGAAGCGTACGAGGTGACCGATACTCGCGAATATAAATGCTGAGACCAGCGATGTTCCTCCGCTCAAGGAAGGAAGTATGCACGAGTTTGTATGCAGGGCTGCACTTTAACATCTGCTGGCATTTATGCATGAGTCTGAGCCATTTGAGGCCACATTGCTGATTGAATAATGTGGGGTGGGGGTATATCACTGTCTTGAATCAAGAGTGTAGTTTTTCAATTTCAGAGCAGGATTTGTTGTTTTTTGTGCCAGGAAGTTGTTGCTGTTCCTCCAAACTGCTCTCGCTCTGTGCCTGCATGCAAATATGCTCGGCTTTGGTATTTCTGGACGATAATGATGTCAAATTTCCTCCAACTGATAGAATGACCTCGGAGATTTTTATTTCGCAGCATCTCTCTGGATGATTATTGTGACTAACATGTAAAAACAATCCCGTTAAAACAAAGGTGTTAAAGATATAATCTGATGCTGCAAACCAGAGATACCAGATGAAATGAAAAAGGATTTATCTTCCCCTGAGGGAAATTATAATATTGTGTTTTTGTTTTGTTTTGTTGTTTGACAGTCCAAGTCTCGGTCTGGAGAGCGGTGGCTGCCGGCAGTATGACCTCCTGTACCTTTCTGTCCTGCAGCATAATCCTGTCCACATGAACAAAAATAGTTTTTACCTTGGTTTTATATCAAGGTCATTTTTATTTGTTCTTTTCATCAGAATATTTTAGTGGACTATCTCCATTTGCATTTATAGTTTTAGAGTTTGCATGTATGGATGAGGAGTGGATGAATAATGGATCCAATGTAAGTGCTTTGAGTGCCGTCAGCAGTGAAGTGCAATATAAATCTAATAAACTATTATTATTATTATTATTATTATTATTATTATTATTATTATTATTATTATTATTATTATTATTATGTCATGTCACTACAAAACAAATGTACCTCCTGTTAACCTGAATTCTGTCCACAAACACAAATCTACACTTAATTATTATTCTGTCCCAGAGATGTTCTGAAAAGTCTCCATTTGATCCAAGATGCTGCAGCGAGGGTTCAGATGAGGATTATCATCAAAGATAATTTTTGTCCAGTTTTATCTTCTCTTCATCGGCTCCTTATTAAATCCAGAATAGACTTTAGAATTCTTCTCCTCACATATAAAACTCTGAGGCCCTGATTTACTAAGATCCCTGATAGAGAGCAAAACTGCGTGCGGCACAAATAAATTGAGCCTGTTATGTTTCCATGATTTGCGGGTAATCGACTAAGATTGATCGCGTAATTGATTCCATATGTAGAAGGAGAGCAAGACAGTCGCAAACGGAAAACAAATGGAGATAAAAATATTAGTGGAAGAGGCAAATGGAAATATAGTAGAGAGATCTTAATGTGACCAGAAGGACTGCAGTATGGGAGGGTATTAGACAAAGAGTAAATGCAGTTGGAAAAACAAGAAGAACATCAGATCAGGTGAAGAAGAGATGGCAAGATATTAGATGAAGAACAAAAGGAACAATAATAAACCTTGGTAGATAAGCCAGGTGGGGGGCCGACAGAAGAGATTCCTCTCACCAATATGAAACAGGTGCAGCTCACTTGCTGTGAGGAGCAGATAACTAGAATACCAGGGTATGACATGCTAGAGCTGTTTGTAGAACAAGGTATGTGTACAGACTGAAGCATGTTCTGTTGATGACATCATCATAGTTATTATTGACATAACAGATATAAACGCGCCTCCTTTTGATGTTTGTTTAAACAACTGTTGTGATTTTAACATTCACACAAGTTTATATAAAGATTTTGTTCCAGAAGTTCAGTCATCCAACACACATGAGAAAATATTGTGAATCAGACTGATGTGCGTCTGCAATCCTGCAGTATCGGGCTGTTTGCTCTCATCCGAGCTGCAGATGTTTGTGCGTATCTGAGCCAGTTAACGCCGGCCTTTCAGAATAGCCACTGTAATCAGTCCCATGTTTAGTAAATCCCATTGCGCGTGCAAAGCTGATTTATTTGCATCTACTCCTCCCGGTATTTTGCGCACTCTGGCAGAAACACCCATTCATTCAAGTTAAACGCGCAAAATGTATTGTGGCGCTATTTTGCCCGTTTAACAGGCGACTTCCTCGGTGGTAAATCAGCTGCAGCAGGTTTTTGCGCCTTGTACAAATTTCCCTGCTCAAAGCAGCTGTGCCTTTAAGAAACAGCTGCGTTACGTCACTACTGCCTTCAGAGGACATGCGCACCGCTGCTTTGGTGGTCAGTTCGCAGACGGAGCAGGCAGGAGTGAGCATCGTGACTTGGAGTTAATGTTTTCTTATTAATGTTGTGCGTAAATGACTCTGTAAGTATGCCGACTTGGTTTATGATAATCATTTATGTAAATATAGATCATAGAGGCAATACCTTCATTTCACATCTCATAAGTTTACTAACTTTGCCTCGTTCTGGCCGCCATTACTCACGAGGGCTCACTTTATTCACCTTATTACGCCATGCCCACTTCTAGCGTATGCGTCTTCCAGAATTGTGTTAACATGTCCCTGTATGTGGACACCTGACGGTAGATAAAAAAATTTTCATTATTGCGGAAAAACAGGACAAATCACATTCCTCTTCAGCTCAATACTGATGTTCAAATTTTTCTAAATACGGGATTATTCCGTTGTTTACAGGAGGATTATGAACATTATTTATAACCCAAAGTTAATAAAGTCCGCAGTGTGTGGGTGAGGTGCAGCGGTGGCCTCGGGTGTTGTATGGCCACATTTTTGACATTTTCTTTATCCAAACATTTTATTAATAAATTATTATTATTATTATTATTATTATTAAGCCATATCCATCTTTCTCCAGTTGCAGTGACACCTTCGATCGGTACAAATAATACTCGTCATCGTTATACAACTGTTTGATATCAGCGACAGGCTGGTGGAAATAACTGAATTGTTATGGATCCAAGAAGCAACCGGAGATGTCAACACAACCGGAAGTAGAATGGCACCGCCCATGTATTCCCGTGTAATAGGGTGAATAGACATCTCACGTCATTTGGCTGCGCACTGGCGCCCCCTTCTGGATAGTTAGCGCAACTACACGGTCAATTCCAGTATTATTTACTTTACTTATAGAATTGTGTTTACTATTTTTATATGTACATATATTTGCCATTATCATCAAATTTATTATATATTGTTCATTCGATACACCATTTGTGGCATTAGTCTTACTGTGTACTTTACGCTGATTATGTTATGTCGAATTGATTATGTCTTTAAATGTGACATTACTTTGTTGTGAATTGGTGCTATACATTGAACTGAAAATATCCCCGAAGCTTCTTTGGATCTTTCCTGTAATCTGTGGTTCTGAGACTTTGGGTCGGGCCTCCTTGGGCTACAAAACCTCTGAAAAGCTGGAACGCACCATGGTGCTGCTCTTTAACTCACAGCAAGACATCCTGGCTTCCACATATCCATCTTGAAGACAATGAAAACATTTGGTGGTTACAGTTACACTGTCCAGCAGAGAGAGGGTTACATCACATGAGACTCCTTTATGCCTTGTAGTTATTTTCCATGAGAGCAGTTATGAGGTATGAGGCAAAGCGTGTCTTCTGTGAAGATGATAGATGATGATGATGTTAGAGGGAGCTCTGGTGGGACAGATAAAATCCTGTGTGAACCTACAAGCTGTGTGCAGCTACTTAAAAACAGACCAGAACATTGTGCAGATACCTGTGCCCTCCTTTCAGAACTTTCTGGATGACGTCTTGGGAAAACAACCGTGCCCCTTTTGCCATCGATCAGTATAAAATCTGAATTACTGGCAGAGAGCAGGAAAATGAGAGTTTACAGGTGAATAGATGAACAGGAAAAAAATCTCGGTTAAAAAAGGAGCAAATTCCCCCAAAAAATTCCTCAAGAATGCAAAGAAAACACTGAAAAGCGTGTTGAGCATCTTCTCAACTCATGTATGGGGACATTATTTGTCTCGGTTGAATGACTGAGGTTGACTTAATGTCCAGTTTCTCTGTCCTCTGGTTTCAGTTAAAGAAGGAATAAATTACACAGAAATCTCTACAGAGTTCTTGCCCTTTAAGTTCATCTTTCAGTAGAACAGGATGCAGAACCCTGAACATTGTCTTTCACCCCAGATGACAGACATATTTGAACCAAATCCGGGCTACTTTTGCCACTTATGGCACTTATGGCAAGTGTTGTGTGGGCCAGAAGTGGACCAGATGTCAGTTTCCAGCCTGGCTTGGATTATGGCAGGTCTCCTGTGGGCCACATGTGGCCCAGATGTACGTTGTTGGCCTGGACATGGCTTACAGAAAGTGGTCCTGATACAAGAAGCCTTCCTTATGGTAATTTCCACATGTGAGTTTGTCAGCCACATTTAGTTAACGCCGTAAGCCAAATTGGGCCAAACATTTTTTGCTATCTGGGTCAGCAGGTATCCCTGACTTAGAGTTATGGTGCTTGTTGACCCCTTTTTCCTTTCCTCTCCACCCCCAACCAAGAAGATGGTTTCTTCCTGGTTCTGATGGAGGTTTTCCTCTCCACTGTCTCCTCCTGCAGCTCAGGATGGAGGATTGAATCCAAGAGAAGATTTGATCCAATCCATTGTTTTTCTTAGCTAGGTAATCATTTATCGTTTATATGAACACAGTTATAAATTGGATTAATGTGGATTATATGATGGATTTGTTTAAACTGGATTATAATTGGACTATAATGACCTGGGTTCTGTCTGTAAAAATGCCTTGTGGTGACTTTGTTGTGAATTGGCGCTGTTCAAATAAAGCTTTATTGAATTATAAAAGAAAAGGTGTATTTACCTAATTTAAGATTTTTCTAACTCTTTATTTACATTTTAGAGGTTGCAGCTGTTTTTCAGGCCTGTTGAGCTGGGGAGTGAGAGCCTGACGATACAAAACAGGGATTAGTTGAGCGGAACAAGTGTGTTTTTCCTGCATCATGAGGAAACTTTAATATAATAAAAAAAAAGGTAACCCACATGGCATCACAAAGTGGATCATGGATATTGTTGAAGTGTTTATAGCAGCCAATAACGTAATAATGACTAATATTGTAATTTCATATTTTTCTTTTCGCATTTCGGAATCATCGTCTATATTGAAGTTAAGAGCCATCGTAGCGCCCGTCCAGCCAGTTATTGTTTCAAATAAGGTTTGAATTGTTTTAACAATTTCTTTGAGAGATGTTAGAAAGAAGTTTTAATTAAATGTTTGAAAAAATTGGGGAAATGTGTTTTATAATGCAACGTTGCTGGGTGGTGCGGTTGTAGGCGCCGCTGCCTCACGGCAGGAAGGTTCCTGGTTTGGTAGAAAATGGATGAAATGCAACATTCAACAGAGACTCATATGAAATTATGCATTTACATATCAAAAATATATATATATATTCTAAAATAGAGAATTTGTACAACACATAATTACATAATTCAGGAATTGGCTCACAAGCAGAATAAAAATCAGAGAGAATGGTGCATAGTATCTGTGATGAAAGAATACGACGACTGATATTCATTACCTTTTTTTTTTTAATTCAAGATATTTATTTATCCCTTAAAAGGGAAATTAACATTGAAATGTTAAATTGATGCGCAAACTTCACAAAAATAAATTCAGTTCTATTTAATTTATCATTATGTTATCAGCTGCAGTTGTTTAATATCAAAGGATTTTTTGTTAATGCCAAGGAAGTAACATAAAAACCAGCCAATCATGTAATAACTTATCACATGATTATCATCTTATTGGCTTTATTCCATTTAAAATGGCCAAAACTTTAACATTATTAGCCGTATTACATCCAGTTATGGCCCTGTGATGGACTGGCGACCAGTCCAGGGTGTACCCTGCCTCTTAAAATTGCTGGGATAGGCTCCAGCCCACCCGCAACCCTGCATGGATTAAGCGGTACAGAAAATGAATGGATGGACATCCAGTTATTACATTTGCTACAACGTTGCAGTTTTGCTGGAAAATAATTTCTAACACCAACTGTATGCTAGCTGTAGTCAACGTCGCTTCACAACATGAAAACTATCAATGGGTTTTCTCTGGGTGCTTTCGCCTCCTGCCACAGTCCAAAGCCATGCACACATTCACTTCTAGTGTTACAGTTTGGAGCTTTTTTTACTCTAAACTGATGAACTGATGCAGCTGGTTAGAAGCAGCCGCTGTCCTAAGCAGATTAATGGAGCACCTCTGCAAAGACTACGTAGTGCAGAGACTCTGTGGCCTCCTGTTGGTTGTGTTTCTTTTACAGGGTTGCAAAGGTCCTTCCACCCCTGCTGCTCTGAAAGTCCCCTCCACAGCCGGTCATGCTTGGTTTGGTCAAAACAGAGCTGCAAATGGAAACCAGACACTGACACACATACACACTCATGGAAATCTGGGCCATGTTTACAATGGTTGCCACATGATGAAGCAGGGAGAAGATTTTCCTCATGAATGTTCAATGTATAGTCAGAGCTTTGTTTTCTCATACAGAGGAGACACACGCATACATGAACACACACGCAAGGATTCCTCCATGTTCGTGTGCATGAATGTAAATGGGATAGGTGTGCATGTGTGTACAGTGATGGTGGCACACACAAACAGAGAAACAGCTCTGGTGGGCCTCACACGCACACACACACACACACAGACACGCTTGCACACACACACACACACACACACACACACACACACACACACACACACACACACACACACACACACACACACAC
>JBBBVU010000003.1:4167989-4179637 GCA_037177055.1 Atherinosoma microstoma
TTTCAGCTCCACATTCAGATGCTAGGCTCAGAATCTGCTGGAAACATCATGAAAGCATGAATCCATCCTGCCTTGGATCAATGCTTCAGGCTGCTGGTGGTGTAATGGTGGGGGGGGGGGATTTCTTAGTACCAACATGACATGGTTTAAGCAGCACAGCCGACCTGAGTATTGTTGCTGACCATGTCCATCCCTTTATGAGCACAGTTTCTGCAGAATTATATGCTCAACTAGTTTGGAGATGGCCTTTTAAAAAATCGATGGCCATCAACAATTTCTCAGATCAGATCATTATTGATGTCTTTCCTCCTTGGCACTTGAATGCTGCAGACGAACAAAATTACATTTCTGTACCAACACACATGATTCAAATTAAATGGCTCTTCTCAACAGCTTGTTGTCAAGCATATTGACCCATTAAGCTGATTCAGGTGTGATACAGCAGGAAACATCAAAACCTGCAGGACAGCAGCCCTCAAGGACCAAGTTCTGACAGTCCTGCTCTAACCAATCATCTCCAGTCATGTTGCATCAGGTCTTAAAGGGTTAATTTATGTACAAGCTGAAAGAGGCTGCTTAGTTTTTCACACTTCTTCTGTATTTTGGATTTGGTTTTGTAAAATAAATAATAAAACCATGTTTTATGTAGATTTCTGTGTGTATTTACCTCATATTAAGACCTAGTAAGGAGAAAATAATAATTTTTTTATGTCCTGATTGGTAAAACTTTACAACTGAAAGAAGGCGTGCTCGTAGGAACATATCATCTCTGAATGTGAGAGGAGAAGTGATAAGAGCCTAAAGATGGGATAAAAATATTAACCTGCTGTGAAAGGAGTAGGGTGACACTGTTATTATGTGACACAGGAGCAGTTTGTGGAGGTCACCTCTTCATCACCTTCTCCATTACAGGTCAGTGTAAGCGAGGGGGGGCCGTGCTGTTTACTCCCGGGAACCACATTCCTCTGCGTGAGGAGGGAAAGAAAGACACTGTTGTCATGTGTTTGTGTGTTTGCTATGTACTGTATGTGAGTCCTTAGCGAGTGTTTCATTCGTACACCCCCACATGTGTGTGTTCGACTGAACTGCTTCAATGATACACCTGAATCTAGTCAAGGTGAGATTCCTTCCCGCTGCTGTGTTGCCGGACAGCTGAGCCTCCCATCACTCAGTGTAAGCGTCAGAAAACAAAGACACAGGCATGAACTGACTGACCCTCAAACCTTGGATTTGTCCCTTAAAACGGTCCTAAAATAAATGACTTAGTAGATTATCTGTTGGTGTCAAATACAAGACATGATAGAATTTTCTGATATAGTTCATTTCCATTGCAGGATCCAATATTTGCTTAAAAGCCTTTTTTTTTCTCATTCATCTTGATGAGCACACTGGCTTTCTAATGTAACACATCTTGATCCAGCTGTTTTAATTTGGTTTAGTTAGAAACACAAAGCTAAAAGTGGTAGGACGGTGGGGAAAACAAGAGAAAGGGGGATCATTTCTGAGAGAAAAAAACTTGTGTTTGTGAACTCTTCATTGGAAGAATCAAAAAGGTTGGATTTCATGTTCCCCTCATTTGTAAATCTCTATAGGAAAATATTAAATGCAGTTTCTATGAAAGACAATTAAATGCACATTCTTGGGTTTAGCACATTGCTAGTTGAGTCGTTCTATTTCACCGTGGTTGATTCATCAAGGAAACCCAGGAGGACATTATTGGAAGGAGGAGAGGAAGAGACAGAGCAAGAGAAAAAGACACACCAGACTGACTTTTACTGGCTGGAGAGATCACAGAGAAGAGACAGGGTGAATATGGATGCTGGATTAGCAGAAATATTAATTCTCATGCAACTGACATGTAATCACACATCTTCATATCGTCATCAGAACTATGATCAGAGCTCCTTAGTTGTGGACATCTTCCTCTACCTCCTACCTTGTTTCCAGCCTTGTTCTGGTGTCAAACCACCACCACATTTCAGTTTTTCTGTCTACACGTTCCTTGAAGTTTCTTTCCTCATTCAGCTGCACTTTGTTTATCCAGCAGCTGGTAAATGCTGATTGATGGATTTTGCATCGTGGAAAAATGTTGATGGAAATGTAGTGATAGCGCTGCAATATCAGATGATAGGAATGATTAGCATCAAGCTGAATTTGACAGGAAGTTTTCATTTCTACCCACCAAAATTAATTTGAACCGACATTTGGAGGGTTGGTGGGTCTTTAGAGCCTTTCTTATTGGATATAAGTCCGTTTTTGAGGTAATGAAAGCATTAAGTCTCCTTGGATTAGCAGGTTGGGGCTGGAATACACTGCAGGATTTTCTCAATCGTGTCTCGCAGGTCCACCTCAAACTGCACGAATAAATCACAGGGTTTAAAAGTTCATTAAATTTCTCACATGTTCTCACACAATACGATGCTCAGCAGCCCGCTGCTCGGATGCAACTTCACCGCTCTCATTGTACATCCATACACGACACGTCGGACCCTTGTGACCAGAACTGTAACGTTATAAGAACCCCGGAAGTGGGGACAAAATTGTCTGCCTCGGCTATTTGTGCCATTCTGTGTGTGGAGACCTTAACTCGCTGCGATGCCATTGCCGCTCCTCTTCAGCTATGTGCATGTATGTGCAGAGAGTTTGAGGCTAGTGGGCAATCAGCCCCGCCCTCACTGTGCAAGACCCTCACGAGGAACGACCAGGATTTCAAACAAGTTTGATATTCTCGTGATCCACGATTTCTGATCGTGAGCTGGTTGTGAGTTGGTGATTGATTTTCGTAACCTTGTGTAGACTACACTAGACACGACACACGATTGAGCCGAAAATTGGGCCGATAGTCTTACAGTGAAAAATCTGCTAAATATGGGTCAAAAGAATCGCAGAGTGTATGGCCGCCCTTAGCTGCATCACATACCTGGCCGTGGGCTTGAAGGTTAAAGGTGAAAAGCTGTTTTTGAGATAAACTTGAATTATCAGAAAATTCTCATTTAAAGTGTTAATCTTTGTAGTTGTGTTTGTTTTTGCAAGCAGGGACAGGTGACTCATTCTCAGTCTTGTTATCGTATTAATGAAATATGAGGATAAAACCAACATGTAAAGTGACTTTTCTATCACAGTTTAGGGTTTTGCATCATAGAGTTTATACCTTACATGTATAAACATATCACAGTCAACAGAGGGTGACATTGGGGGGTTGTAAGGTGTTGCTGGCCCTCACGTGTCGGTGACCCAGCAGACACATTTCAGCCATATGTTTCTTCTTATTCTGGGTGACGTTCACATTCCTGAGCCTCAAAATAGGTTTTCAGCTCATATAAAAGACTAAAATAGCGGTTGCCAGGTGTGTGTTGATCATGCTGAAAAGTGTGTGTCAGAAACTTGTCATTGTCACCCCCCTACTTCACACACACAAGGGCATTTCAAGTGCAGAACAACTTCAACGTGTCATGTTAGGAAATTCAGAGCATTCAGAGGAGGACGGGCTTTTCGATGGCAGTCTATATCTGGGGATGTTTGTGTGTATGTAGGTCAGAGAGATTTAATAAAGTGAGTACTAATTGTGTTTTCCTTTCAGGAGGAGAGAGTACAAAAAGTCCAAAACACGCTCCTGTGTCGCATGTTGGAGCTTGTGGGGGACACAGTGCTGCTGGGAAAGAGGGACCCCCCTGGCTTAAACATCAAGTGTGTGATAAAAGAGCTCTGGTTATGTAACAGGGATCAGAGTGTGTGTGTGTTTGTGTGTGTGGTGGGGGTTGGCGTTGGATGGGAAAGTAGAGGGGAACAAGCAGGGGTTTATTCTCCACGGTGCGTGAAGGAATGCCCATAAATCCAGAGACATTAGATGAGTCCAGCCACGTTAACACACCATAAAATGCTGCCTTTGCTGTGATGTGAAATCAATGTTTTCACTTTTTTAATCACCTTTTTTTTTCAACTTTAGTGACACAAAGAAACAGAACCTAAAATCTAAAAGGACTCAGAAATCATTTTTCGATTAAAGACATCTGATGGAAATGTCAGAATTTTTCGCTGATGCTGTTTGGTCCATTATGAACGAACCCTGGTCCACTTCCACAGATAGTACGATTCATTTGTCCATCAGAGAAATGTGAAGCCTATGCGGAAGTGCAAAAAAATTGCAGTTCCCCCCTCATCCACTAGGAGCTGGCTCCAAAAGGGAGTCAATCCCCATAGACTCCCATGTTAAAAAGACCAACTTCACAGCAGAAATAATCATGTTTACAGCCTGGTACAAAAGCCCATTTTAGGTTTAATAGGTCAAGTTTACCTTCACGACAACTGTGGGGAGAGTGAATTTATTTATAACTCATCCATTTAGGTGCTGTTTAATCTGGAAATTCTTCATAATTACAGCTTATCTTAATTACCTTAATTACAGATATCTTACACCTTTTGATTGACAGGTGTAAGATATCAGGCAGCAAGGAGGCAGAGGGTATAGCACAACAGTGGTTTGTAGCCAGCTAGTAGCCCACTTTAGCTTTAGCCCGCCTACTTCTAGGTTAGCTCCTGTAGGCTCTGGGTTAGCACGATTAGCTTGTAGCTACAGGCAGCTCAGAGTTTGATGGATCCCCACTTCTCACAGCCCCCCTCTCAGCGCCACCTTGTCACCCATTTTTGACGAGACTCGTGACACAGTCAAGATGGCGGAGGTGGGAACCGCCCACCAAGCCTCAATTCAGCTCTTCACAAACCTACAGGTCACGTGTCGGAAGGTCTGTCCATATCGTTTACAGTCATTGATGTGGGTCAACGAGGTGAACTCTGGTCCACTGACAAAGATCAACATGGAGGATATCTGGCTGCTTCTCCTGCAGCTCATCCTGGACAGATTCTGGTGAAAACCGTGTTAGGTTTGAACACCAAAGTAAAAACAGAAACCAGATTGTGTAAACTTGGTTGTTTACTAAACGAGCCGGCTGAAGGGGAAGGATTTCTGTTTTGAGCTGGGTTTTCCGCTTCTCGTTCTCTTCACGTTTTTTAAGGATGTTCTTTTAGTGGTGATTTTAAATGGGAGATGCGTCACATCTTACTCACACACATCTGTACACTCATGATCAGAAAAACAAATACATTTTTAGTGCACATTGTATTAATTCAGAATGCAGTGGAAGTGAAGAGGAACTGGGAAACTGTTTTACAAATATATCTCTGCCAACCAGAGTTTTCTAAATGTTTCCAGGACATTCTTACCCTACTACTGTAGTTGTTCAATGATGTAATAATCAATCAATCTATGCCAACAACCATAAGTCAAGCCACTATTTCCTTGATTCCAAAACCAGGTAATGATCACTGACCAATGAGTAACTTTAGAAAAACAGAAATAAAGTTGATGACGAATGTAAACCAGCTCATGAGGCGGAGTAGCGCTGTGGTTGGTCAAAGTGATATTAAAGTTGTTGCAAAAATGTGGAGAATTAAGGAGAATTGGCTGAATTTGGGTTGATAGTAGAGGGATCACTACATTCGGTCTGGTTTCCTTTTGCTCTTTTTGTCAGATGATTGTTGTTTATTAACCGTCTGTCGTGTTTTTCCCTGAGTTTGATTTGTGTTCTTTTGGTTGAAGTTTTTGGAATACCCTGTTTCTGTTTGGACCAATGCTGTTGGCTCATTGATCACTGAATCCATGTATCGATTTAGATCAATGGGTTGTTACATCCCTGTTGTGGAGGTTGTCTCATTATTGCAATGTCCAGTCCTAGATAATGGAGCCATTTAAAAGCCAAATCCTAATCTACCCTCCCTCGACTAGGTGCATCGATTCCTGACACTTGGATACTTTTTTGCAAATGTTTTACTCTTGTATTATTGAATCCCTTGTAACTTTTTCTATTATTTGTTGGTATGGGTCCCAAAAATAAAAGCAAACTGCAGGGAATTGTAAGACTGTGCAGCAAAATAACAGGGAATTCCCTGAATGACCTCTCAGCCCTTTATCCCACCAGACCCCAAAGGAAGGCCCATTTAATCCTTGTGGATTGGAGCCACCCTTGGCTGGAGAATTCCTTCTGCTTCCATCAAGGCGCAGGTACATCCTGCAAAAACGCAGGACATAGAGATTAGAGGATCTGGTGGTTGACCATGTCAGCAGACAGGCCCAGCAGTATAACGCTTGGGGATTGGCCAGCAGATCTGGAAAGCCGTAGGGTAGTTTGTTAAGGAGCGGGGTAACTAGGGATGGGACTATTCACATTTAAACTGATACAGTACCGTTTCCCGGTTCCTGGGAATCTGTACCGGTATCTAACGGTACCAGTTTTTGGTACTTTTGTGTTTGTTTACATGGGAATAACAGATTTATTTTTCTAATTTTCAACAGATAGGCTTATTTCTAACATATATATTAAAGCAACATTCATCTGTTTCTAATCTAACAACACCAACATGATTCACTGTTTCACTAACTTGTAAATGATTCACTACAACGGAGCAGTGGCACAAATTAAAACGCAGCCCCTCATACTGAAAATTGTTTCAATAAGTTAAGATTGAAAGAAAATGTTGGAGTGAGGCGAGTTGGATTTAGCTCTAGAAAATCCCTCAGAGTGAGACATCTGTCAGTACAGGAGTGTGTGAAATCTCTGACGCCCCCTTCAGCTCAGTCTTAGTCAGAGAAGCGCAGAGATGGCGGAGAGCTCACCGTGTTACTGGATGAACTTTTACTTTTGCCTGGGACAGATTACTTTTTTGTGGCTATTTTGGCATCCTGGAGGCACTCACTTCAGCTGGAGGAAATCCTGCAGCACGCGCTGCTTCTGCTCCAGTGATTCAGCTCCATCGGTCTGAGACCCGTAGTAGTCACAAGACAACAGCTGATTAATGCTCTCTCTTGCCACACAGTGGTCGGCGGTGTGAATTGCAATCTGTCAAAATAACAGACAGCCTTCAGAGTTTTCCTTCACCGTTTTAAAAAATCACAACCCCTGGCACTTAGGTACCTAAACATGGTACCGTTTGATTTTACGTGATTCGGTACCCATCCCTAGGGGTAACTTGAGCTTGCTTGAAGGCAGAGGGAAAGACACCAGATTTAAGAGAGGAGTTGATAATGAAATGAAAAAATGAAAATGAATGAAAAATACTTTATTTATCCCTTTTAGAGGGAAATTATTGTATAGTACGGGTTACTGCAGGTTTGATTGTAAGTAAATTGCTCTGCAGGATGTCGCTAGGATCCAGGATCAAAAGGACAGGTCGTGGGTTTTGAGTTGAATAGAAGTTTAGACACTTGGTTCTCATCTCTCGAGAGTGGAAGAACCAGAGTGAGATACCAGTAGCTGGTTGGGGCAGGCTGAGTTGGTCAGACTCAGAATTGGTTAGTGATGGTAGCAAACTTTTCAGTGAAGAAGGAAGCAAACATATCTGCAGTCAACACGGTGGGTGTCTAAGCGGGTGGTGGAGATAGAAGGTAGTTAAACGCCATGAACAGTTGTCGTGTGTTGGGAGCATTGCGGATCTTGTTCTGATGCACAGCTATCTTGGCAGCCTTTAGGCTGGATGTGAAAAATGAAAGTTTTTGCTGGTACTCAGATAAGTCAGTGTGCTCTTTTCATTTTCGCCACTTTCTCTCTGTTGCCCTGAGTCCTGTTCTGTGGTCCCTCACAGCCTCAAGTACCCATGGACTTGGAGGATTTTGTCTAGCCGGTTTTGACACCAAAGGACGGAGTTTGTCCAGAGAGGAGGCAAGAGATGAGCAGAGTGATTCTGTAGCCTCATCAACAGACAGTAAGGAGAAGTCTGAGTAGGAATGGAGGGCAGAATAAACCTCGTCAGATGGCTGTGTAGGTCTGAAAGATCTCAAGTTTCTGCGTTAGACCATATTTGGAGCCGCTTGAGTGATATGAGGAAGGGAGACAGAATTTAACCACGAAGTGGTCTGAGAGGTACAGTGCAGTTTCTAGTCAGTGCCATGTCAAGCATATCACCAGCTTTGAGCTTGGGAGGAGTCTGGAGCATTTTGATATTGAAAGAGTAGATGAGAGCCAGAAAGTCTAATGGTGCGTTCAGATCAAACGCGATGTCGGCGTCAAAAAAGCTCTTGACGCTTAAAGTTGGACACTTGACACTGGTAAATCATACGCTTGACATCCAGCATCAAAAACGTTCTTGATGCCCGAGACGCGCATCATGACTCTGAATCGCTCTGATTGGTTGACGCTCTGCGTCGAGCAGGAAAAGTTCAGATTTTCCAACTCCGGCGTTAGCTGCCTTGGACGCGCGTCATGAGCGTTGGACGCTCAAAATCTCAAAACGCGCCGCGCTTGAGGCTCAAAACGCACCCCTTAAGGCTCGCCGCTCCTTGACACGCGTCGACCATTGACTTTGCATGTAAACCTTACGCTCCTGACGCCGACATCGCCTTGTGTCTGAACGCACCATTAGGAATGAAAGTGTAAATAAGATAGGAAAAAAGAAAAAGGTGACCAAGGCACTCTTGAAGTCCAGGAAATATTAAAAAGCCTTTATGCATCTGGCTGACACTCTTTTCCTTTCATCTTAAAAACATCACCGGAGTCCGACGCGTTTCTCTCTCTTGCCAGCACGGAGATCCTAATGGTCCTGCATTGCAGCCCTATTGTTGTGGTGTGGACCTCTACCTCTCCTGATCTGGGTGGTTCCCTGCGGCGGCGGCCGGAGTGAATGGATCCCTAAGATATTGTTCCCTCACTGCAGTGTCAAGCCAGGTTTTAAGAGACAGAAGGGGGGCGCGGGGGGGGGTTGAATGTATGTTGTGTGTCTGTGTGTAAATCAATAGGAATGAAAGTATGATTTGGTGGGTGTTTTTAGAATTGTTAATTGTTGTATGTTTTTATGTAAAGCACTTTGTGTTACCTACCTGTGTGAAAAGTGCTTCAGAAATCAGTAAATTTGAATTTGACCAGCTCTATACCCTCGTCAGGGTCTTGGAGGGGAGACAGGAGTTCGCCCAACCTGTCTAAATGTGCTTTGTGGATTTGGAGAAGGCTTTCGACCGTGTCTCTCAGGGACTCCTGTGGAGGGTGCTCTGGGAGAATGTAGTGCCCGACCCCATTGTATGAGCCGTCCGGTCCCTGTACGACAGGCGCCAGAGCTTGGTCCGCAATAAGTCGGAGCTGTTCCATGTGAAGGTTGGACTCCACCAAGGTTTACCTTTGTCAGCGATTCTGTTCATAACATTATAGACAAAATTTCTAGAAGCAGCCGAGGTGTTGAGGGGATCCAGTTTCGTGGCCTCGGGATTGGGTCTCTGCTTTTTGCGGATGATGTGGTTCTGTTGGCTTCAGCAGGTTGTGATCTCCAGCTCTCGCTGGAGCGATTCATAGCCAAGTATGAAGCAGTTGGGATGAGAATCAGCACCTCCAAATTCGAGACCTTGGTCCTCAGCCAGAAAAAGGTGGAGTGTTATCTCCGGGTCGGGAGTGAGGTCCTGTCCCAAGTGGAGGAGTTCAAGTATCTCGGGGTCTTGTTCATGAGTGAGGGAAGGATGGAGCGAGAGATCGATAGGCAGATCGGTGCGGCGTCTGCAGTGATGCGGACTCTGCATCGGTCCGTCGGGGTGAAAAAGGAGCTGAGCCAAAAGGCGAACCCCTCGATTTACTGGTCAATCTACGTTCCTACCCTCACCTATGGTCACGAGCTCTAGGTAGTGACCAAAAGAACGAGATCGCGAATACAAGTGACCGAAATGAGTTTCCTCTGCAGGGTGGCCGGGCTCTCCCTTAGAGATAGGGTGAGAAGCTCGGCCATCCGGGAGGAGCTCAGAGTAGAGCCGCTGCTCCTCCGCATAGAGAGGAGCCAGATGAAGTGGCTCGGTCATCTCGTTAGGATGCCTCCTGGATGCCTTCCTGAGAAGGTATTTTGGGCAAGTCTCACCGGGATGAGACCTCAGGTTAGGACACACTGGAGGGATTGCATCTCTTGGCTGGACTGGGAGCGCCTTGTGAACTCCCTGGATGAGCTGGCTGATGTGGCAAGGGAGAGGGAAGTCTGGGCTTCCCTGCTCAAGCTGCTGCCCCTGCGACCCGACTCCAGATAAGCGGAAATATGATGGATGAAAACAAAAGTCCTCAGATTAAATTTCTCTCTACTGCCAGTTTGTTGATTAAAAAATGTTTTATTTGAAAAAACTCTTTATACTGTGTTTCATTCTGATAATAATTATAATCAATCCTCAAAGGCAAAATCATTAAATGATTGTGAAATTTTAAGCAAAAAAGTATTTATCGTATCGCTGATACTTGCCCTGGATTTACTAGGTATCAGAACAATACCAGTATCACCCAGCCCTAATGGATGTGTCTGTTTATCCAAGAATAGAAATCCAACATTATTTCTAAACCCAGTACAACACATTAACAGGAGATTGTAGTGGTGGTAGGTTTTTTTCCCTGTACCGTCCACTACACTCATGGTTCCATTTTTAACTGACCAGAACATCCCATCAACATTGTCTAAATATAAACCTAACACAGGAAGTCAAATTTAGTCATCTTTTACAGACACAATCCAATTCATCGTAACCCTCCAGTTACAATAAATGCATTATATGAGACACATTAGTCCAATTGATAACTCTGTTCATATAAACCGATGCATGTAAATAAATTCCTGCAAAGGATTAAATCAAACCTCCTCTTTTATTCAATCCTCCATCCTGAGCTGCAGGAGCAGACAGTGGAGAGGAAAACCTCCATCAGAACCAAAAGCTGGAAGGACAGCCATTGTTCTGCTTCCTGAAGCCAAACTGGGAGCTTGTTCGAAGGAGAGGGGGCTGATAATAACTCAAGGCTCTGCCTCCCATTCTACAACCTCTAGGAACCACAAATAAACTGCAGTCTGAGTGTGAAGATCTCACAGGATGTACACAGTGAATATCTCAGGTAAAAGAGGCAACTTTCACCTTACTGTATTTGTGAATATTTATTGTGAATTTAAACATCACCGTTCTAAATAACAGACAATAGATAAAACACCTTCACTGCCTTAACAATTTTCTGTCTTTAAGAGAAAGCAACACAAAGTAATTAGCTGCAAGTGCTTCATAAAACTATATCAGAACAGACACTTTTAATAAACTGAGATCAACAACTTGAGAACAACAGAATTATTTTGGAGTTTTTTTGAACAGTGTACAAGTAGCATATTTGTGTTGTTGAATCTCTGGTGACTGAAGAACTGACATCACTAGATAGCAGATCTGTGCTCTAAGATTTGCTGCTTAAAGTGCTGTTGCAGACAGTATAGCACCCTTTTCATTTAAATGACTTGTATAAAACATAGAAAAGTAAGTCTCTGATATCTTTTACGTGACATCTTCAAGAATGACACATACAGTTTATTTACTAAAACATTTTTTAGTTAAACAAGGAAGAAATAGAAGTGTTATTGTGTTATTACTATCATTGTATTTTTATCCACCTATTTAGTTTTTTATCTTTTGTTTTTATTGTAACCAAAGTTTATTTATTTATTTTTATCTTTATTTTAGGAGTCTTATATTTACTTTTACACTCTTGTTGTTCTTATCTGTTTTAGTCTTGTTTGATTTTTAACAAACTTAGGCCCTGATTTACGAAAGGTTTGCGTGTACTAAAACGAGTGCTAACTTGATTGCACACGCAAAAATTGGCCGCAGCTGA
>JBBBVU010000003.1:4222940-4244865 GCA_037177055.1 Atherinosoma microstoma
TACGCTCTCATGAGGTGGTTTTTCAGACGTATCGATATAGAAGTATTTCGCAAAAGTGTAATGGAAACACTTTTTCCGCAATTCGATTTCACCGGACATGTTGAAGGGGGTCACATGAACAGTTCGTTTAAAGTAAAGATGGCGCAGAATGTATGAACAGAGGAGGAGACAGGAAACTTTTTACAAATAATTAAACAGAAAAATAAAACTGTCATCCTTGATAGCAAACAACAGCAAAATGTTCCAAAACATAAAATGTTTTGTATCTCCATCCTCCTCAAAGTGGAGTCTCGCAGGACGAGATTTTATGAGAATTACGGCTTATGCCCTAAACACCATTCAATGGAGAATCCGGCAAATCACTTTTTGTCGGATTTGTCTGTCTGTCTGTTAGCAACATAGCTCACGTAATAGACGGATTTTGATCAAATTTTCAGGAAATCTCTGAAATGGGATAAGGAACAACTGATAAGATTTTGGGGGTGATCTGGCTCATCGTCTGGATCCAGGAATTTTTTTTAACACTAGAACCACCAACATTGCAATACATCCCAGAACCACCAGAGTAAGTAATTTTAACACCCTGAAGGATTTAAAAAAAAAACCATAAAGGTGGTGTTTAACAGAGCACTGGATGTCAGCTGAGCTGATATTGATTTATTGAAGCACCTGTGGAGAGCTCAATAATGAACACACAGTGGGTCATTCTGGCATCGATGAAGCTCCAGTAGAGGACACATGCATTCAGTACAGCCAAGTCCAAATGTTACGAAACACCGCAACAGGCCATCTTACAGCTCCAGATGAATACTGCCTCAGCATCTTGTCAACGATGTCTACTCTTCATACTTCTGCTTTTATTGATTTTTTTTAAATTGTGTTTTCGGCAACGTAGTCTGTCTGTACATCCGTCTGTGAACAACAAAACTCAAAAACTAATGGACGGATTTCCATCAAATTTTCAGGAAATGTCAGAAACGGAATAAAGGAACAACTGATTACATTTTGGGGGTGATCCAGATCACCGTCTAATCCAGGTTTTTTTTTTTTGAGGATTCTTTACTATGTAGAGATGGGGATCATTTTGCCATAACTCAACAGATAATTCCCAGAATCACTGGCAAAAAAACGGAAAAACATTACAAGATAACATCATGTTAGATGTTTTAATTCAACATTGTTTGACCCGGATCATGTCAATATTCTGGATTTGGTGATCCAGAAGGTTCAAAATATCAGGGTTACTGAGTGGACTGTTGGACCTTTTTGTTTTTCTTCCTCAGGTGACTGACCTTATGGCTTGCTTGTGTATTATAATTTATTGAATTTATTGCACAATTGCATCTGTTATGTTTGTGTGGTTGAGTCTTAGTTGCATGTGTGGATTTTATTATTTGCCAACACTGTGGCTGCAGCTGGAGTGAAAGCCAAAAACATATTTCCCTGTGGGACAATACAGTTAATCTTGAATCAATCGTGGGGGCTCTCCACTGACACAATGCATTCCCCTAGACTCTAATCCTAACCTTTACCATCACATCTGAATGCCTAACCCTAACCCAGACCCTTAAAATTATCATCCCTACATTCACAGGAACTCCCATAATATAGAAAAATACAACCCACACAATCGCACACATGTAAGTGTAGACAAGAAGTCAAGAAAACATCAGCAGCTCTGCTTGGGTTAATAATTACATCTGGTTTTACACTCTGTTATGACTCAGTGTAGATTAAACCAGAGTTGACTGTTCACTGGTCAAATCTGTCATTTAAACAAACTGATCCACAGTCCAGGAGAAGTAGTTTGGATCTATTTTGTCTTTTTTGGTGGTTTTTACATGTGAATGTAAAACAACAGAGAAGAGCTGATAAGAAAATCCAGCCACAGTATTATTCTCTACAGTGACGTGCAGGATGTATAAACATGATTTTGTGACTCAGACTTTGATCTCCGTGTCTTCTGACCTTTCGTGATATGAACAACAAGCTTATCATCCCCTGTCTCAGTTATTATGTTATTATTCTCCTTCTTCGGCTTCATCTGGACTTTTCTAACAGGAATCAGAAGTCGAGGTGCCTTACTGATCAACCTCTTTATTTAACCCATCTCAATGTTTTTCATACTACTGCTCCCTCCAAACTAAAAGCTACACACAGTAACTGTTATCACTGTGTTCAGCACATTCTGCCCTTTGTTCATATGTTAGCTCAATCTAAAATATCATTTATTTTTCAGCACAGAAAAGAAACAGTGTGAACTGTGTTTATCAAAATCTGCAGCCCGTGACCTGCTCCTCCTTATCTCTGCTCTCATCACTCACCACTGAAACTGTTGATACTCTCTTTAAAATTAGCTATCACCCCAATATTGAAAAAATAAAACAGTGCAGACTAGAAGATCTTTGCACATGCCAGAAAGCAGCAGTCCTAACAGCTAGCATACCAAAAGGATGCTAGCTGTTAGGACTGCTGTCAAAAGGTCTATTACTCAGGAAATAGACTATCAAGCATTGGCTTGATTGGCAAATCAAACAGTTCAAATTATATCGGGAACATCAATGTCCACTAGAGCTTATTTCTCCACTTGAAGCAAACCACATAACAAGCAGAGACTCTGCTGTCTGTCTAACCACTGTGGGACAAATTCATAAATCAAGTTTTACTTTTTCTGTTTTTTGGTCCAAAGTTTTATTCCAGCTCTAAAAACTCTGCTAATGTTCTCCTCTGACTCTGCCTTTGTTTGAAATAAATCATGAAGTTCCTGCTGGTTTCCATGGAGATGAAGGAGGTTTTATAGTGAAGTATTCACTCTTCCTATCATCTACTATGTTTGCTTCACTTCTTTCTGGACCCTCATGATGTTTCTAAGGTGAATGTGGGGGCTATCCCTGGATCCTCCTGACTCTGACCATTGATAGAGGTGTCCATCATCAACATCGGCTGATGTCTTCCTGAGATATTTACCTGCATAACACCTCTGTTAAAACATCTGGAAAACTGCTCAGGTTCACTTTTTACCTTCTACTGCAGCACAGTTCCTCATCACACATTACTTTACTAAGTCCTAGGCAGAGATGTATAAAGTATTCGAGACCAAGACTCAAGTAAAAATACAAGTACTCAATGTAATAGGTTACTTGAGTAGAAGTTGAAGTGTTCTTGAAGCACCATACTTAAGTGGAAGTACTAAAGTATTCAACATTTTTTGTACTTAAGTATTGCAAGTAGTTTATTTTACAATTTTCTACTCAAGTACTAAAAGTTAAATTAGAAATAGCCCAATATGTCGTGAAGCTGTTTAAGACATCAGTCAACTTTGAATATACTGTTTATGATTTAAAATGTTCAGCTTGACATTCAACATTTCTTTGGTGGTAGCAGCTGTTCAGGGACAGAAGCAGACATGAAAGCAGACAGATCAAGTTAAGCAGTGCAGAAAAAATCAATTCACATCAGATTCGAGATTCTTATTCAAACCGATTCTGAATCAATAATAAATTTTCAAGAATTGTTATTTTAAAAGACCTTGGAAAGTGTTTGACTGATTTCTTTCAAAGCTGATAAATTACAAATAAATGTTGCTTTTATTTGTAATCTAGCACACTGGAGACTAGAATTACAAGCGCTACTTAAGCAATTGTTTAAATTAGGGAACATTTAACCTAAGAAGTGATCAGCAGACTCGCTGAACAGGGATTTCCTCCTTCTGCGCCAGTCATTCAGCTGCACTGCTCACAGACAATAGCTGCTCACTTGCCACCAAGTGGTCGGGGTGTGAATTGCAATCTGTCAAAGCCATGGCGTTCAGAGTTTCCGTCACTGTTTTAAAAAAGTCAACGACGGAAAATATACAGTTAATGCGACCCCTGGTAACGAGTAACCACGCAGCACATTAAAATGTATCGGAATAAAAGTATCATATTTATCCAAAATATGTAGTGGAGTAAAAGTGGAAGTAGTTGAAAAAAATAATACTCCAATAAAGTAGGCTACAGATACCACATTGTACTACAGTAGTGAAATAGTACTACATCTTTGGTCCTAGGAGTATTTTATTTATTTCCTAGGACTTATTCTTACATATTTCCTGTAAATGCAATTTACATTTTTCCTGCTATGTGGATGACATAGGTGGTAATTATTTAAATGTGCAAATGCATGCATCATCAGCGCTATTTCAGGAAGTGATGTAGAAAGCAGGTTATGGTTCTGAAGCAGAAACAGACACAGAATGGATCTTTTACACGGACAGTTTATCTTTAAAGTTCTGCAACATAATATTCTGGACAAGACTGAGTTCATTTTTATCAACTAATAACTCAAAACAATACAGGAGAAGGCGACTCAAACAGGTTGAGGGATCGAAGAATAAAAAAATGAAACTTAAACTTGCAGAAACATGTAGTGTCAGCTGTGGTGCATTCAAGGCCGCTTGGAAATCACAACTCTAACAGTCGAGGTAACAAAGGGCAACTTCAATATTAAGAAATAAAAAATTAATTACCTGTTTAGAATCTATGTGGGCTTCCTGACAGCTTACATATGTATAATATAATGAAAAATATCTTGTTAGAAAATATAATGAAATAAAATAATAACAAAAAGATTGAAAGAAATTATGCTATTAAAATGCAATTAATTACAAGTTAACTCAGGACACATTAAAAATTTGAATCCACTGATAGCCCTAATATATATATATATATATATATATATATATATATAAAGCAGTATTGCACTACACCCATTCATGTGCACACTCGCGCAGCACTTTTTAGTGAATAACTATCATAGTGAACACATCAGAGGCAAAATTAGGTTCAGTTACTTGCGCTAGGAAACTTCCACATGCAGTCTGGGGAATCCAGGATCAGACAACTCCTCTTTCTCCTGAACTACAGCTACCCAACTAATGTTCTCAGAGGTGCTTCCGGCCTGGAGAGAAGCTCATGCGTGGGTGTGCAGTTTAGGCGTGGAAGTACTAGAGCTCCATAGCTTAGGGCCTCATGTTGGTCCTTCTTCTGGTTCCACTAGAATATGCTTGTAGATTTTTGCATCTTAGCTTCTAGTTTGACCATTTCCTACTTTTAAGTATGTACTTTTGCACAACTGTACACGTCCTTACACCTTCTGTACATATTTAAGGCCATCTATTGCCTCTCCCCTCCACATCTGTCTGACCTTGTCCACGTTGCCGCCCCCTCCTCCTCCTCTCTTCCCCTTACTGTCCCCTCCCCCCTCTGTCCCATTTTACATTCTTTTTACTTTATGGTACATTGATTTTATATTTCTGTGTCCTTGAATGTTTTGAAAGAAGCCTTCAAATAGCAGATGAGAGCCTGTTTCCTGTGGCCTGCTCGTATTTTCACTCCAAAAGAAAAAAAATGGACAAACAGGTCAAACTACTGGTTGTCTGCTGTCTCCTATTGTCTTATCTCTGTTTCATTGTAAAATCCATTTTTATGCCCTGACAGTTGTTAAGAAACAGTGTCGGCAGCACAGACCAAAGCCAGCAACTTGTTATTGTGTAACCTCAAAGAAGCAAAACACCCACTTAAACAGCCTGAGGAAATCAAAATCCTTATCAGTAGGTTTGTATTCGTTTTGTATTTGGCAACACTTGTTTCCCTTTTTTCTCCCTGGAGCCCTCACTGCAGTTTTATCTGTTATGCTGATGGTGTTCTGCAAACTTGCATGTATAAATTATCCAAATATTACACTGTAGCAGAGTGGATGGCCTCCTCAGCCCTCAGTTACAAGTTTCATCTCAGAGTCTTTTCTCATTGTGCAGGACCAGGAGGTCATATTTATACATGTCACCTTTATGCAAGCTTTTTATTTTCAGTAGGTCTTAAAAATGTTATAACATGTTACAGTCAGTGGTTTCAAAACACTTCACACATCATTCAGACCACAGCAAGAAGAACAAGAAGCTTTACATATTGCATGTTTCTGTCATGATTGATCTATCTGGTCTGCAGCTCTACAACCTTAGACTCTCCTTTCACCAGCCTTCCTGAGGTGGCTCATTGCCCACATTGTCGTTAATCTGTCGTTAATACAGTTCAAGATGGATGAATCTTAAGATTTGCAGTTTACCTTCCTCATGCTCAAAAATTAATATAAAGATCGAGAAAGAAAAATATTTGACATGAAACATGAATCTGAAATGAATGTTTTGTTAAATTGTGTGCATTGTCTCAGGTAAATAATGAAAACATATTATTATTATTGTAGAATTATTTAAATGATTAATCTAAAATAATTTCATTTCCTTAAAATAATTATGCTATTTTCAAATCATAATACTAATTTCTTATAATTTCCCTTAAAAAGAAGCTGTTTTTAAATTAAATAAAGACACATTTAGTCTGTGTGGGGACTTTTTGTCCTTCCAGTCTTACTCTTCATGCTGTTTCTAGAGGAAAACTTTGGTCCTACTGTACTGTACAACACATTTATCACATTTGACATTTTGCTGGAACTGGGCTCGTTCTCTGACAGCTGCTGCTGATTGGCTGCTACAGCTGCCCGAATGTCCCGCCCTGTCCAATCACGCTGCAGCATTCACAGGTTACGTAACCGCGCCGCCTGCCCTGTGGAGCCGAGGGGAGGAAATTAAAGCAACTTTCTCCCTCAAATCGCTCTTTTCGACAAGCAGAGGAGCGACTGGGTCTTCAGGTGGAGGTAAGAATTTACGAATTTTATTTTTACGTCACATTTCTGCTCAGAAATGACTCCCCGCAAGAAAATTACTTGAATTTACTTTTGAAACGTGTAATTATTTTAATTTAATTTCCCGTTTTGACCTTTTACTGAGTCATTGAGTTGCGGAGGAATGTCCAAGTGGGAGTGGGAGTTTATTATGATGGGAGGAAGTTTGAAACTTAACTTTAAGAAGCATCTGTCTGAACTTTGTTCTTGCCAAATACTGTTAACTCTACTCCACCTGTGATTGGTCAGCACCAGAGGCATGAACAGAATAAACAAATGTGATTGGCTGGGGCATGCTGATAGCATTTCAGGCCACGCCCCCTCCGTACACCCTCAATAAACCGTAATGAACACTTTGTGCATTATCAAGGTTAGACAGTCTGTTGGTTATTTTTCAGACATATTTATGTTTATAAAGTTAAATAATGAAAGGCATGAATATTACGATATTTCTTGTTACATGTGTTAATGATTACTTGAGGATATAATTTATATTTTGAGATTAATACTATCCCATGCACTTATATCTCTGTTTAGACGTTTATTAAATACAGTGTTTGGAGTTTCTGACTGACTTACTGGCTGCTGCATAAACAAACCATTATGCAATAGTCCTTCGACAGCAACACAAGCTCCAAAATGTCCATAAAATCCAATAAGAAGCAGAACATTGTGATCTTCATTAAGTTTTTTTCCAGAGGCACAGTTAATCTAATAAACTGTCTGCAAAGTGTACATGTTGTAAACAGTCATTCAAAAAAAGGTCTCTCTTCAGTTTAAGCTTTTACATATCAAAACATGGTCTTCACCGGGTCTTAAACTTGAACATCACGTGATATATATATATATATATAAAAAAAAGGCATGAAAAACTGCATCCACCCCATGATACAGCAGCCTGTAGAAGCGCCTTTAGAAGAGATCACAGACTAGTGACCCTATCGGTCGCTTCTATCACATTAGAGGACTTATGGCCCTCTCCTCTTTATGTTGCTTTAGTTCGTTGAGATTTGTGGGCATTTGTTCACGTGCAGCTGTTCTAAGTGGAGGTCTGGACTTTGACTGGATCATGTCGACACCTTGACTCTGTTGTAGATCTGCTGTGTTTGGGATCATTGTCCTGTTGCATGAGACAGTTTCCATGTTGCATGAGAATCTTTTCCACTCGTGAATAATCTTTCTCTCTGTAGAGTGATGGACTCCAGATAGTTTGGCAATGACCTGATAACCCTTCCCAGGCTGATGGGCAGCTACAGTTGCTTCTATTGGATCATTGCTGATGTCTTTCCTCCTTGGCATCGTGTTAACACACCTGAATGTTGTTGTGGACTTGTGCTTTCAGAGAGGAGTTCATGCCTGAGTAAATCTGTTATATGTTTGCATAAAGTGCAAATTTTGCGTAGATTTTTTTCAGGGATTATGTAAAGTTGATGTTTCTGAAACAGATCTACACAGCAGAGGGACGTTCTGTCTGTTCGTTCGCTGAGTGTGTCCAGAAGTCAGCGTGATAACGTTCGGATACTTTTCAGCTGTTTCATTGTTTTAAAGGATTTGTGAAGAATGCTCATTGCAAAAGAAGTAAGAACAGAAATTTACTGCCCAGCATGTTAGAAGAAAAACATTTACCTAAAAACAAAGGGGATAATGGTCAATTTGGAAATCCAAAGTTTTATGATTTGATTGGCTTATTTTGAACTAATTCACAGTTAACATGTGATTGTGAAATAGATGAACTCCAATCCCAGTTTTCTTTATTCAACTGTTTCAAAATGACCATTTTTTGTTCTTCCTGGTGCGTTTGGCCGCCTCCACAGAAAACAGCACGGTGTGAAGATGAAGATCGCAGTCATCGGTCAGAGTGTGTTTGGTCTGGAGGTTTACAAGGAGCTGAGGAAGGATGGCCACACCGTCGTGGGAGTCTTCACCATCCCCGACAAGGACGGCAAAGCTGACCCTCTGGGTGAGACCCCGGCTGACTCGGCACCTCTGTGCTTCGCTTTTACATAGATAAGGCATCATTTCTTTTTTCCTGTTTAATCATAAAGCAATACTAAGGTTATAAAAACATTCATTTTTTATTATACACAAGTATAATTTTCTTATCAAAGTTGCAGTGCCTCATGTTGTCCTTCGAAGATGCTGGTCAGCAATAAAATCATAAATAGATTGAGCTGAAAGTTGTTTTGATTGTGAGGAGGAAGAAACGCTGCCACTGCACCACTAAACTTTATCTAAACTTTTGGATATGTGCTTAGACACATGAGCTGATATACACTAGAAAAGTGCAAGCTACCATCCCATCCCATGTTAAGAAGAGTATTTGTTCCCTAGTGTCAATAAATGGACACCGAAGAACAAATACTCCTCAGATCTCTCCTCAGATCTCCTCAGCCATGCATACTATAAATACTGTGATACAGTGTGGCTACATTCTGCAGAGAAACATCAGCCCTCGTCGGTGAAAGGTTAGCAAACAAGATAAAAGAAACACAAAGGATCAGAAACTCACTGAAAGTTGGAGACAAACACAGGAGCAGAAATCAGCTGGAAGGTCATAGATAATCATATATAAGTACTCGCCACCCACCTTGTTAGGGTCCTTTGGTTAGTCTGCCAATTCTCCTCTGACCTCTGACATCCATCCATCCATCCATCCATCCATCCATCCATCCTCTGCTGCTTATCCGGGATTGGGTCATGAGAGATGTAATCCGTCTAGCGTGTCCTGGGCCTACCCCGAGGTACTACCTAGAGCTTGTGATCATAGGTGAGGGTTGGAACGTAGACCGACCGGTAAATCCAGAGCTTCGGCTTTTGGCTCAGCTCCTTCTTCACCCCGACGGACCGATGCAGAGCCCGCATCACTGCAGACGCCGCACCGATCCGCCTATCGATCTCTCACTCCATCCTTCCCTCACTCGTGAACAAGACCCTGAGATACTTGAACTCCTCCACTTGGGGCAGGACCTCACTCCCGACCCGGAGGAGACATTCCACCTTTTTCCGGCTGAGGACCATGGTCTAGGATTTGGAGGTGCTGGAGGTGACCTCTGACATAAATAATTTGGTCCAGACAACTGCTGCGCACTGGATATTTTCTCTTCTTCAGACCATTCTCTGTAAACCCTAGAGATGGTTGTGTGTGAAAATCCCAGTAAACATTCAGACCAACAACCATGCCACGTTCAAAGTCACTTAAATCCTCTTTTTTCCTCATTCTGATGCTCAGATTGAACTTCAGCAAGTCTTCAACATGTCTATGGGACTAAATGCTGCCATCTGATTGGCTGGCGAGATATTTGTGTTAACAAGCAAGTGAAATGAATGAATGAAATGAAAAATACTTTATTTATCTCTTTTAGAGGGAAATTATTGTTGTAAAGAGTGTTGGTGAACAGGTGGAGCTGATATCACAGGTGCAGAACATGATCACACATTTCTGGTGTTAGTAAAGTTTATTTCTCTTTGTTTTATGGCAAAGTATCATTATGAAAGTTTCCAATAACATCACACCGATCAGCCACAAAATTAAAACCACTTTTATTTAATGAGCTTTTCTGTTTTCCGTCTTCCTGCAGCTGCCCAGGCAGAGAAGGACGGCGTCCCCGTCTTCAAGTTCCCCCGCTGGCGAGTGAAGGGCCAGGCCATCCCGGAGGTGGTGGCTCAGTACAAGGCCACAGGTGCCGAGCTCAACGTCCTGCCTTTCTGCTCCCAGTTCATCCCCATGGAGGTCATCGACCACCCCAAACACGGCTCCATCATCTACCACCCCTCCCTGCTGCCTCGCCACCGGGGAGCCTCCGCCATCAACTGGTGAGTGACGGCCATTTTTTATGTGGGATGTGTTGTAGGAGAAGCCGGTGACCCGTGTTTGACCTGCTGGGTCGACCTTCGCAGGACGCTCATCCACGGGGACAAAAAGGGCGGTTTCACAGTGTTCTGGGCTGACGATGGGCTGGACACCGGGCCGATCCTGCTGCAGAGGGAGTGCGACGTTGAACCCAACGACACCGTCAACACCATCTACAAGAGGTTCCTCTTCCCAGAGGGAGTCAGGGGGACGGTAAGGCTGCACAGTGGCGTTTGTGTTGTTGGGTTGGATAGTCCGCCCGATCGTCCTGTAGACTCAATCATTGCAAAGTTCTTCTTGTTAAACTTACTCCAGGCCTTGCTGTCCTACCTTCAGACCCATTATCTTCCACAGATGTTTATGAACTGACTGTCCCTGTTCCTCGTTCCTATTTACATCCAGGTTCTACACTGAGTTGGAGAAAAATAGATTTAACCCTCTTGGGTCAAATGGGACTTTTTTCTATTTTCAGGTCATTTTTACCTCAATTCCTGGCGGTTTCCCCACATGAGGATTTCTTTGTGAAAAAGGTCATCAGTAATGAAAACACTACAGATTAATACTTTTTCCCCACTCAAATTGTACATTTTTTCCCATTATCTTTTCTTTTTAACCAAAAAAAGTGACAAATCTGACACTTAGAAAACAATAAAATGCATGAAAATCTATTTTGATACTAATTTGCAGAATATTTCAGACTCATCTTTAAATAAAAACCCCGGCCACCCAAAATCTATTAAATAGAAAATAACTCATTTTGGGTTGTTTTTTTCTCCCATTAAAACAGTGAGATCATGTTATCAAACTAGCATTTAAAATAATTAGAATAATTATTATAATCAAGGTTACATATTTGGTATTTCTGTTTAGGATTGAAGTTAAATGGAATATTTGATCCAAACATGTCTTTTTGTTAAAAGCAGTTTTTGAGAGGTCTTTTTTGTCCTTTAATGAGCTGAAAAGGTGGAAAATTAAAGCGACTCACACATAAAGGAATATATTCCAGCATCATATCTTATCGTCATATATATCGCAGATCCAACCTGCTTCTCAGCTTTTAGCTGCAGTCAGAAGAAGGCAGAGAACACGCTGGCTGCAAAGTCCAGGAAGTAAAAGCAGAACTGGTGTTTGCTGCTGCAGCTTGAACTGCATTGTTCTGGTTCCAGGTGGAAGCCGTGAGGCTGATCGCAGAGGGCAAGGCCCCGAGGATCACGCAGCCACTGGAGGGGGCCACGTACGAGTGCATCCAGAAGAAAGACAACGTCAAGGTTAAACACACCGAACACTTCTGTTAGAGTCAAGATCAGGATGATGGAAAATGTCTAAATGAAGAAAGAATAGGAACGTTTTTTTAAGTCTAACAGCAGAAGTTGTGTATCTGTTGTCAGCGCTGACACCAAACAATATAAATCCTTTAATATTTATTTACATTTAGTCTGTAAAATGTAAAATAAGAGGAAGGTTTTGTGACATCGACTTTAAACCAAGAGTAAAGCTGAGGTGGTAATAATGAGGGATTCCTGTCTGCAGATTGACTGGAACCAGTCTGCTGAGGCTCTGCACAACTGGATCAGAGGAAACGACAAAGTGCCGGGAGCCTGGGCAGAGGTGGATGGACAGGTAACACCACAGCGCCACATTTACATCCTGGATGTAAAATAAATCAGATGAATAAAGAGTGAAGATGGAAAGAAGAAGTGCAACATTTAGACCTCAAACTGAACCGTTTAACAAACCTCAACGCGTCCTTGGTGCTGCAGAAAGTGACTTTCTACGGCTCCGCTCTGGTGGATAACGGCACCACAGCCGCCGGCCGGCCCCTGGAGATCCCCGGAGCCAGCCGACCCGGCGTCGTCACCAAGGCGGGCCTGGTGCTGTTCGGCAACGACGGCAAGGCGGTGAGTCTGCTTAGCAACCGTTAAACATCCCTCTAGAGAAAAAACTTCTATTATTTATGGATTCAGAGAAACCAGTTCCTACGTTTGGTTGTTCAGACCTCCATTAAAACTTTATTGGCTTCAGAAATTAATCTTTAAATAATGAAATAGTCATTTGACAAGCAAAGTGTTTATGTCAAACACAACGTTGACGAGGTTCTCCACTAAGCATTTAAGCTCTCTACTTTACCTAACACCTTGGTAACAAATGACCTCTGGTCGTGTTCTGATATTTATGTTTACGTTACGGAGGGTTAATGATATTCCAGTGTTCAGTCAATGTCTCTGTGGGCCATTCTAACCAAAGTAAAACAGTAAAAAGTCTGAGAAAATTCAGTTACAGCAGCTTGGAAATAACCTCCCACCTCCAAACCAGTTTATAAAACAGTCACATATAATTTATTTTATGCATCATTATATACTGACATCATGTATTTTATAACAAGTAATGATTGATTTAAGCCTGTTTTTCACCCTGAGCTGACTCTAAAAGTTCAGGTGAGGATTTTTTGTGGAGCAGATAAATGATCAGATTGTTCGAGCTACAGGTTACGGATGAGTTATGATGTCTCAGTTTATCAGTTAAATTAAATGGTAGGAAATCCAATACATTATATGATTATCATCTGGGTATGTGAGCAGCTGGTAGTAATGTGTTACCACCACTAGATGGCGTCGGTTTAACAAACTGTCTTCACTGCTGCTGGGTTCTGCAGAACCAAAGACCAGAACCACCAAAAAGTTGTGTGTGGAACCACGAAAAAAAAAAAGAGGTCCAGTTGAAGCTCTGCAGACCATCAGTCTTCCACCACGATGACATCAGACATGATTCATCAGTCTGGTTGAAGGTTTGTTAAGTTTGATTTAATTAGTTGATCCCGAGTTTACAGTCTGTCAGGAAAAGACTGAAGAACCTGACGATGATGATGATGATGATGATGAAGAACTCAGTGATGAATAGCTGTCTCTTACCACAGATTCATTCAACAGAGTCGTGTATAACCATCACACTTCATTATGGAATTAACTGGAAAATCCACTGGAAAATCTGATCTGGAGATAAATCAGAAAAACATCAGGAATTATAGACGTGATTTACCTCCGATGTTCTGATCCAATAACAAGTAAATCCAGGCTGGTATTGGTGATACTGAGCCCATTCTGGCACTTCATGTGTTTGGAAAATCACTGAAACACCTCAGCTAAGGGGAAACAACCCAATAGTTTCCAAACACCTGCTGTTTTACACAGAATACTCTGTAAATGAAATGACCACAAACATTACATTCATTTGTTTATTTCTACTTTTTAAAATATTAATTTAACCATCAGTCAAAGCTAACCAGACTTAACGTTATGTTAAATATTTTTCAGTGGTATTTTTATTCTTTAAAGCCCAGGACGTCTGCTTTGAGACACCTGGTCTATGGAACGATCGACTCTGCAGGAAACCTTGCCGACTAAATCTAGACCCGTTGAACTGATGGGAGATGATCTCACACATATCACCCCCAACTGAACTCATGCAGCTTTTATTGTAGCATTTACTCATTTCATAACCATATTTATTAGTGACAATTTAAACTAAAGAAGATGCCGCGGGTTCAATATCGTAAGGGAAATTCTGTTTGAACCTCAGCAGCAGACACTTGGAATCACGTCCCCAAAATCCAGCAACATGTTGTCCCTCTCTCTGCACCTGGATAGTACCTAGATCAGGCATCACTCCAGACCTCTTGAGCCAGGGTCCTGCAGGTTTCCATTGTGTCCCTGCTGCAACACACCTGACTCAGATTACGGGTTGTTAAGGGGCTGGTAGAGAACCGTTTCATTTGAAGCAGGTGTGTTACAGCATTGAACATGCAGGAGACCGAATGGTATAAATTAGTCCTGAAACTTTGTATTGCACCCTTCTCTTTTGACAATCCGTGTGCGCGTATTGACAAGTGTAACTGATTTAATCTGACTCCGAAATAAACCGGACTTTGTTAACTTGGAACGGACTTCGAGTATTATTCAGAGTCTATCTGCCGCACTGTTCGCCGGGGAGGGGAGACCACGCTGGCCGCATCCCAATCGGGGAGCCCTGGGCTGTCGGGCTGTCCAGAGCAGAGCACGACCTTCTGTAATGATACAGCGTGACCCACGAAACCTCGACACCAGCAACAGAACTTTAAAGTCTATCCTCTGACGGGCAGGCAGCCAGTGTAAAGACCTCAGAACTGGACTGATATGATCTACTTTCTTGGTCTTAGTGAGGACTCGAGCAGCAGAGTTGTGGATCAGCTGCAGGTTTTTGGTAGACCTGTAAAGATGCTGTTACAATAATCAAGCCGACTAAAGATGAAAGCATGGACTAGTTTTTCCAGATCCTGCTGGGACATCAGATCTTTTAACCTTGATATATTCTTAAGGTGATAGTAGGCGGACTTTGTGATTCTCTTAATGTGTTTTTCAAAATTAAGGTCCAGCATTAAGTAACTGAGTGACGTCCATCTTACCCCATCAGCACCTCTCCCTCTCCTCCCTTCTTCTTTGGATCACTTCATCACTGCGTTAGAATTCATAACACTGAACGTTTTTTTTATTGAATTGAACATTTTATTTGAACAAACCACAAACGATGAACAGGAAAATTAAATTATACAAAAGAAAAAGAGAAGGAAAAGTTTTTTGTCCAAAGAGAGTGGGAAGAAGCCCGTGCTTCTTCTATCCCAACCACAACGATTTCCACCTGCCGTCAGCGACTGGTTGAAGCAGAAATCCCAGTCAAACAGTTTCTTAAAACCAGTACGAAGTGATGCGGCGTTTGTTTCCAAACAAACAATTTAAAGGACAAGTTTACAGAAAGTTCTGGCATGGCTCTATCTACATGTGGGAGAGTTTTAGAGAAACGGGCCGGGCTCTGACCGTTTAGACGCGGTGAAATTTCGTCATGTGCTTCTTCATCAGCAGCATTTCGGTGAACAGCTCGTCGCATATGTCACACTTGTACGGCCTCTCCTCGTTGTGTTTGGCCAGGACGTGTTTCCTCATGGTGGAGCCTCTGTTGAAGGATTTCCCGCAGATGTGGCAGCTGAACGGCTTCTCTCCCGTGTGCGTCCGTAAATGTTCCGTCATGTGTCCTTTCAGCTTGAAGCTCTTCCCACAGATGTGACAGCTGTAGGGTCTCTCTCCGGTGTGGACTCTCATGTGGTTCTGCAGGTTGCTCTGGCAGGGGATTTGTTTCCCGCAGACGTGACAGTCGAAGTTGCTCTTCCCGTCCTTCGACTTGCTTTCGTGCGTCTTCAGGTGCCACGTTAGCACGGTTTTTTTGGTGAATATGTAGTTGCATATGTGACAGCGGTAGAAGGTGGCGCTGGCCTTCTCTTCGGCCAGCTTTGGCTCGTCCGTTGCAGTTTGTGTCGGCTCGCCGTTCTCCTCGGCTGCTCTGCAATCCTCCAGCTGCTGCACCGTTTTAATGAGCTCTTTGGTCAAGGCGTCCACGTCGTCGTTGCTGTCCTCCGTAGAAGCCTGCTCCTCAATCTGGTGGCTCCAGAGCTGCTCCTCTTTGACCTGGGAGGGCCCTGGATCGTCGTCGCACAGGCCAAAGCTCAACTCCTGATGTTTGGGGGCAACCTCTTCGGTGAATGGAGGCGTAGTTGGAGGTTTGGCATCTGCAGAGACAGAGACAAATGAGAAAAAGTGGATCCGGAACAAGCTGGACTCTCGTGATGGAGAGAATAAGTTGTGTGTAATGAAAGGAAATGAGATGGAAAAATAAAATGATTATCGGCTGGTTCAGTCCCAACCGTTGGCCTATGACAAAGTGACTGATTACTAAGGCGTCCTAGAAGGGTTATAGAAGGGTTTCTGAACTCCAGGAAGTTCCAGTGGCATCCTGTTCGACTGCATCGACCTCAAGAAGCAGAAATGTTACGAGCACAGCTTTGATACGTTGCTTCAGCGTGCCAGGCCACGTGACTGCACCGACCGAGGCCTCGTTACATCACACGTGTGTGGAGCTGCTTCGTAGAGATTTTGATGGGTCTGATCTTGTTACTGCCTCAATTAAAAATGTAAAAGTGGTTTCAATCCACTTTTGTACACGTACTTTACCTTCGCACATTTTCCTCCAACTTTTGAAAACACTGATTTAGCTGGAAAAGCTTCTGCTATTGCAGATTAGTTACTTTGATTTAACTTACATCATAATCTGACAATGTTCCCTAAATCAATGTATGAGGCAAACTCATAATATTTTCTCATGGGTTTGCATTATTCTCAAGAGGATGTCTTTTATTTTAATCCCTATCATATTGAACAAGCAAAAGTATTGACACTGTACATTTAGGTTTAATTTGAGTTGATATCAATTTAAAGAGGGGGGGGGGGTATAATATCATTTTCATGCACAAAGAACCCTTTAGAGCACTATCAAATAACTGTGTTACCTTCAGTTGTTTTGAAAATGCTGTGTATAGAAAAAAACAACTCAAAAGAAATTTAGCTTGCAACATGTCTGTATATGAAGCCTTGAAAATTCGCCTCTGTGTCTTTAAGATCCTTCGACCCTTTCCGACACGTGTAGGCCATGACCAACAGCTAGTGCAGGGGTGTCAAACTCAAATATACATTGGGCCCAAATTTTAAACTCGGACAAAGTCGCTGGCCAACATTGACATTTGTTGAAAAGATCTTCCTCCACATATGACAATGAAACTTTTCATTTGGATTAAAACAAGTTTTGAAGATGGAACAAGCAAAGCTAAATACTATACAATATATAACTTGAATGTTGCACACATGCAAAATCCAATTTCAGATAAAAAAAAACACATTAATGGCATTCATTTCTTAAATAAAATTTAAATAAATATTGTATGCATTTTTTGCAGCCTTTTGAGTTAAATTTAAACGGTAATATTTTTTCCACTGGCTAATAATAAATTTAAAAAAAGCTATATGTCCTGGTCATGCTTCAGCTCCTGGACTCCTCTCTTCTCTAGAATGGGATGCACCCAGTGTTCTCTTTTTTCTTTTCTTTTGCTGCATATCAGCACAACATCATCGCTGCTTGATGTTGAATACATGCTTGTTTTTGCCACCTTGCAAGTCTTTTTCAGAATAATCATCATTTATTTGCAGTTTTGCATCGCACTGGGTGTGCATAGATAATACGTCGATATTTCACCACCATTATTCGCAATTTCGTGTCGTATATACGCTTCAGTCCCGGTGTGGAATGGCCTGTAGAAGGAACATTTCCCCATAAACCAGTCACGACCAGGAAGTCCTCCCAAGATTTCTATCAGACGAGTTAAAACAATTATCTGAAGTCGTGCGTGAGCCATTCTTTGGACAGATTATTGGAATTTGTCCCCTTTATGCATTTTATATTTTTCCTTTTAAGGTTCAGTTTCCTAAATAAAAATAAAGAAATTAAACACACATACTTGTAGGTGGGAGGAGTTTGTAGCTGGTTTAGCTCTTTTCATGGATATGTTGTCAACAGAAATAAACACTACTCACAAAAAGTTTGGGATATTTAATTTTTCAGTGAAATTTACAGAAAATGTAAAAAGTTGATGCTCCACTGGTATTTTATCATGAATGTAGAACTTTTCAGTAAAAATCATGTGATAATAATTTAGTTATCTCAAATAATTTAATGAGACAAAACCTAACAACAGTGGTGGGTTCACCTCAATGTAAAATGTTGATCTACCATTAACATGTCATGTGTTTGGAGTCGTTTTGGTCCGACGTCGACATGTGAACAGGATGATGAAGAGGACAGTTTAGATCCTAGCTGTCATTGAACCAGAACATTCAGTGCCTCATTCATGGCAGACACTTCTTTTGAAGCTTTGCAGGTAATCATTTTGTTAGAAAAAAGCGTGTTATGAAATAAGGACTTAAACATTGAAAAGTTGTACATGTGCATTTAATAGTTTAGAGAGTTATTTAATGGACTTTGGGTTTATTCTGACATCAAACATCCCTAACTTTTTGTGAGTTGTGTAGAATAATCACCAAAGTACTCAAAGTACATTACAACCTCAGTCTTTATCACTTTCTCGTGGTTTTAAAGCTAAATGAGCTAATTTTAACAATGTTTAGCAGAATAAAGAAATTGAGTTAAAGCAGCTCTCATCAGAAGGATGATGCCTTCACTGTATCAAATACGTCTAATAACTTGTTCCTAGTGTTCACAATAGTTGAATTTACAAAGTGGACACAGTGCATGTATAATCATTACATATGATCGATATTTAGACAGAAATATTCTCCAGTTTTCATTCAATTGAATCAAACTGGCTGCTTTCATCCAAATTTAAACTATTTTCACCAGCCGATAAAATACAAATAAAAATAAAAACATTATAATCGCCAAAAAATAAATTTAATAAATAAAGAATAACATTAGATCAAATTATGACAACAATGTACAACGAAAATTTTATTAAAAAAAATAAAATAAAATAGAAAAAAAAAAAAGAGTAAATGACCGGAAGTGTAACTCCTGGTTTCCGCCTGTTGGTGCCGTAGCTAACACGCTTTGTTAACTGTATCTAATGAACACAAACTTCTCCTACTACGTGTCTATTGAGTGGGTAACCAGTAAGAGGTAACTGGTTGTGATGGTAACTGTCCCGTGGAAAGACACATACCCGCCCGGTGCAGTTTTATCTCCGGCTTGTAGACCAGGTCCAGCAGCCGCAGCAGCCTCTGGTTCTCCAGTCTGGTTTGGAGCACCTCCTCCTGGTACTGTACCACCTCCTCCTGGTACTGGACCACCGTCTTTTCAACGAAGCCGTAGATGTCGACCGCAGCTGCGGTCAATCTTTCTGTCAGGAAGGCGTTGAACGACTGGAGAGTCGCAACAGCGGCCATCCTGTAGTTTAACTGGGAGCTGGTCGCTTTGCAGCTTTTTCCAGAGATGCAGTTTGATGGAGGGGGGGACGGTCGTGTGGGTGTTTAGCGCCCCCTAATGCTCCGGCGTGAGTACGACACCCTGCTGGTACAACGTAATTAATTATTAATGAATTAATCATTTACAGGTTAGACTAGATAAAGTGATGCAGTTGTAAGAATATCAAAAAGGCTGACATAAACCAGAACTCTGGTGGCTTTCTGGGAAGGCAGACTAGAAGTAGGAGGGAAAAATGAGCTTCTGCTGGGGGACATTTTCCAGATATGTGTTGCTGCTGTATGTCTGCATCAAATAAACATGGTCAGGTTAAAACTAAGAAACTGGGTCCTCTTTCTAAAAGTCAGAATCTCTTCTTGCACTTGGTGGGTAAGGGTGCATATTTGCAACAATAAATGTGAAAAAGCTAAATCCACATTGTTTTAGTCCAATTTAACTGCTTGAGACTAATAATTTAATTTTACACCAATAAACAATATATAAACAATATATAAACAATATATAGACTCAATATAAACAATCCATCCTTGCAAGGTAAGGACATGGTGATTTATTTATTACTTTATTAACACCAACAAATGTTTAGAAAATAGTTGAATTCCTTTGCTTCCTTGCAAATGTGCTTACCCATGTTCCCCTATTTATCTTGCAAATTAAAACAAAAATACCGATGTTTTGATCAAATATTTGCATTTCAGAGGTGTTTGGTTTTGGAACAGTGGTGGAAATATTCCACAACTCTGACTTCCTAACCAATCCAAATCCAGTGTTTGATTGGCAAAATGAAACTAATGGAGTTTCTTAGCCCTTACAAGCAGACGATGACAGTAAGTCCCCCTGGATGAACACTCACCCTCACACTCCTACACGGTTCTGGACACCTCTGATTTTTATAATGAGAAATAAAATGCTTATAAATCAATATTACAGAAGATAATATTTTAAGATTTTACCGTGAAGCCTCGTCAAGGTGTATGACGGAGTATTAGGGCCACATTAAGAAAAATATTTTTTCACAGACTTTGAGAATAAAGTCGTAATTTCATGAGAAAAAAATCATGATATTTTAACCAGTTTTAGAAGAAGAAAGTTAAGGAAATCGCTACTTTTGTGGAGGGGGAAATGGCTGGAACCGGTAAAGATGGACCCATCAGCCGGATTATTTCACCACTCTGAATAGCCCGGTGATGTGTGCATTGAGAACCCTGCAGTCTCCTGGTTTCAGCCATTTCCCCTCCACAAAAGCAGCGATTTCCTCCAAGTCTGCCTTTTTTTGTGGAATAGATTTGCAGATTCTTTTCAAAGTCCTGATACAAATGATAATGTGGTGCTGATGTGCTAAAATATTAAGTATCTCGTGGTTTGTGAAACCTATGCTGAAGTACAACGAAAAGCTAAACCGCGCTTGCGAAAAACTGTCCTCTTGATTCTCATATTATTACATTTTTCTTGTAATATTATGACTTTTTTTTCCTGTAATATTACAACTTTTTCTTGTAATATTACCCTTTTAAAAAAAAATTAAGTTATGACTTTATTCTCAAAGTCTGTGAACAAATATCTTAATGTGGCCCTAGTACTCCATCGTAAAGGTGAAAGCATTGTATGGAGACGCCAAAATGAAGCAGAAAGAAATCTGAAGTCCAATTTTAAGGTAACTGGTTGCAAAAAAACAAGAAATAAAAAGGAATAAATCAATTTAAAAAATAGACTTTAGCAAAAAATAAATATTTTTATATATATTTTACTTGTTTTCATACTCAAACCTCGACTGTAAGTAAAATAAATATTAAAATATAAACACCTGAGTACGCAGAGAGAAAAGTACCATGATAAAGTACACAAAAACTGCATTAAATAATTAATAAATGTGTCATGAATGTGTTAAGAATTTGAAATAAATACATTAGATAAATAAATAAATGTATCAATAACTACTTAAATAGGTCATTAATGAATTAATTTAATTTGTTTTGTGTTTAATTTCCAATTTACTTTCCATTTTGTTAAACGAATAACATTCATTTATTTACTCATTTATTGCTGTATTTATGCTGCATTGTGGAACTTTTCTCCCTCCGTCCTCTTCAGGATGAGATGCTGTCGAATGAACGTTTCTTATGACTGGTTTCATATTTCTGTGGTTTTTCTGCAGCTGCTGGTGAAAAATCTGCAGTTTGAGGACGGGAAGATGATCGCTGCAGCTCAGTACTTCTCCTCTGGCAGCAGCGCCGCCGTGGAGCTCACGGAGGAGGAGAAAACCTTCGCCGAGCAGATGAGGGTATGAAAAGCAGTTCAAGACACACCGGTGGCAAAAAAAAAGCTAAATAAAAGTCAGCGGCGAGTTAGAAAGTATGGATGTTTGTTTCCAGGCCGTGTGGAAGAGCATCCTGACGAATGTGAGTCAGATTGAAGACTCCACAGATTTCTTCAAGTCCGGTGCTGCTTCTATGGACGTCGTCAGGTGATGGAAAACTCCACTTTTGAAACAATCGGGTGTGAATATTT
>JBBBVU010000003.1:4257888-4269346 GCA_037177055.1 Atherinosoma microstoma
AACAACCAAAGACCCAAGACAGCCAATCACAGTGTCAGGAAACATGACATCATCCATAGCAACGGGGTCAACTCCGCTCTTTCTCTCAGCTTAAGAGTCGTCTCAGTTCCTTAGTAAAAGTTCCTCTCAGCAGCTTTGTGAACAGGTTTTAAGACCGAGCTCTTAACTAAAAACCTTTAGTGCTATTTTAGAGTCCTCCTAGTGGTGAGATACGATTATTTGTGAAAACGGCCCCTGGTTGTTACCGAGAGGTGAACATGGCTTCTTTGAAGTAAGTATTGATCATATCTGGACAAGCTGGTGGAGCTTTAACGTGGTACCTGGGACACATCTGACTAAATTCCCAGATACATCCAGCTTTCCTTCAGTCTGGGATTTCACGTCTTGGTGTGGATCTGCATGTGTCTCGTCATGTCTTTCTTATAAGCGAACGGTCTGGAGCAGATGTCGCAGCGGTACGGTTTCTCCCCCGTGTGCATCCTGGTGTGAGTGATCAGGTTGCTCCTCTGCCTGAATCCCTTCCCGCACACCTGACATATGTAGGGCCTCTCCACCGTGTGGATCCTCATGTGGATCCTCAGACACTCGCCCCGTGCGAACGTCTTGCCGCATTCCTTGCAGAGGTACGGCCTCTGTCCCGTGTGAATCAGCATGTGCCTTTTTAAATGGGTGGACGTGGTGAAGGTTTTCCCACAGACGTGGCACAGGTTGTCATCCTTGGAAGGTAAGAGGACGGGCATGTTGTCAGCGTGGGAGTTAACATGTAGCACGAAGGAATTCCTGCAAGAGAAAGATTCTCCGCACATCCGACAACAGAAAGGGTTCGTCTTGTTCTTGGCGTTCGGGTTTTGCTTCGCCCTGATTTTTGACTTCACCGCCATCCAAAGTGGGCGTGACCCCCTGCGTTCAGCGACATCGTCTTCTGCTCCGCTACCGAAGGAAACCGGCAGGTAGAAATCCGTCTGATCGTAACTACCTTCTTCCTCCTCCGGTCTCCTTCCCTCCGCTGAGGAGTGAGGAAGGAAAACCTGAAAGCAAGAGGTTGAAGGCTCCACGCTGTGTGCAGAGTTTAAACCTGCGGCAGCTTCAGCTTTTAAAAGGTCCTGCAGCGTTTCTTTGTCTTCATCCAGCCATTCTTCCTCATTCCTTTCATATTCTGGTGTCAGCTGCTTCATCTGTACGTGGGACGACTGGGTGAAGATGTTTATTCCGGATGAACCGAATCCTCGGGAAGCTGGAGACACAAAAATGAGTCAAAACAAAAAAAATTCATGTATAGGAGGCATTATTTACACTGCTATTTCTGTACTATTCAAATAAAGTTAATATGAATTCATGCTTTTTTAGATAATTCACATCCTATTTTTTACTTTCTGTACGTTTTTTTGAGCTTCAATAACTTAAGTATATCAAAATATGAAGCCTTCAAAACATCTTCAGGCATAATCTTCAAAAAGTTTCATTCATTCCACAAAAATTCATCTAAAAAACACAATTCACACTTTAAAATGTTTCATCCATGTATAGATTTGAGAGACAGATGTTTGATCTCTTTAATGGTTTCCAAAATATGGAAGTGTGGAGGAGAACCTGATCAGAGAAAAATATTTCAACCTGCGACTGTCCACAACTTCTGGAGTACAGGCGTCATTTTGACATCAAAACAGAGCACGATGGTAGCTTCCTCCCTCCCGCGATGTGACCTTCACAGCTGTGGGATTTAAACTTTTTGTCCCATAAGCCTCTGAAAGCAGGGATCACCCTCCAACTGTCCCATTAGGATGTAATGATAACTTCTTTGTCCCAAACAGCAGAAACTAGCTTCTCTTTAACTTGCTGTAATTTCAGGAATTTTTAACAGAGAAACAAATAAACATAAATCTGTTCAGCAAAGTTTTGTGAGTGAAACGTGATAGCAGCAGTTCTGGTTTAACCACTAAACTAAGGAGGTTCGACACAAAGTTTCGGTGCATTTTCAGCCTGACAATCCTACACGTTAGTTGCCATGACAACGCGCAGGTCATGTTAAGGACATAAAAATCTGATTATTTCAAACAACTGATTTGGTTTCTGAGTCACAGATTGAAGCTTTCCAACGTGGACGTAATGTTCAAATCCTCTCGACTGATACTCAAACTGTCTCCTTCCACATAATTTCACCTACAGGTAACATTCAAAGCGTGACTTCAGACATTTTAGGATTCTTTAAACAGTAAAAACATGCATCTAGTCATTCAAGTTTTCTGCCATTTCAGACCAAAACATTCATTCACACTATAAATCAGACTTCTGTGGGTCATATAAATGTGTAATAAATGGATTATAACCGATAATAAATAATCGATATAAAAGCGACTTGAGATTACTTTGTTGTGAATTGGTCCTGTACAAATGAAGCTGAATTGAATTATCTTAATTATTTTTTTCAATGGGAGACAAAGAGATCTGGTTAAATGTGCAGATATAATACAGAAGATGGATAAAAGTAAATGTTAAACTGATAAACACATGTCTGCAAAATGATCCATACCCTTAGAGGAGGAGGAAAAAAACTTGTCAACTCAATAAGCTGAAAAGGACGAAAATAATATTTTTATTTTTTATTTAAACAAGCAAAAAATATGATAAATGAATATATGTTACTTCACTCATAAGCTAATATTTAGTAGAACAATCCTTTGAGGCGATCACTGCAACCAGGTGTTTTGTGTAACTCTCCATCAGACTTCTACACCTGTCCACAGGTATTCACAGGTAAGTGCTCTGATTGGTCCAGGACCATGTTGTTTGTTTGTTGTGTTAAAATTATTTTTCAACTCAATTAAATAAATAAAAAATGTGTTATTTACTTAAATTATAATTTAGAAAATTTATCTCTAATATTACTTTTTTCAGTCTCCAGTTATTTGAATGACTATATTCAGATTTTATCCTTTTCTTTAATGGAAGGGGATGAAGAATTTTGCAGATGTGAACATTAAAGAATTAGCAAACTCCCAGCTAGCAGCTGCTCTGGATATCAGAAGATGTAGTTTATATATTTATGGAAGCTAAATATGACTAGAAAAGAGAACTAAAGTAGAAACCAGTAAACCCATTAGCGTAACCAACCTGTTTCCTCCGGCTCCAGTGGCTCGGCGACCATTAGCAGCCCGCTGTGTTTGAACTCCTCTTCGGACACAAACGCGTCGCTATGGAGCTCCAAAATGGTTTTCTCCACAGCTCCGAAGATCTCCGCTGCCGCCGCCGTCAGACGCGCAGTGACAAACACTTTCAGCTGCTCCAACTTTGACATTTTGGAAAACGACTGGACCCTGGCTGCAGCCATCGGAGGTTCTTCTTCGTTTGTTTTAGCTTGGAAAGAAAAACAACAACGTTTTGTTTTTGTTTTTTCTTCGCTTGTTTTTCCTGCTGCGTTATGTGTGCTGCCCTCTAGAGGTCTTTTGATGAACTGCGTTATAAACCACACACTACCCCCAAAGCGCACTGCCAAATTTAGAAATAATCGCAGAAATATAAAAAATGGTCCAGTAAAGAATTGATATTCCAATAAATTATCCAAAATACATTTAGAATAGCTGACTCAGTACCATAAATAAATTTGTACAATGTAGAAATTTTAACTATTTAAATTTAACTTTGTAAGTAGCTCTGATTTACTGCTCTTTCTGGACATTAGAGGGAAAAAGTCCTCTCCTCAAAACTTATTTTAGAAAAATTGACAAACAAATATTTTATGCTACAAATTAGTCACATTTATTTTGATACATTATTAATTTCTTTTGTTTGGTTGGATTTCCGTCTGTTTTATAATTTACCTTTGGGACAAAAGTCATCTTCCCCTAAAACTGCTATCAAAACATTACAGATTAATAATTTGTGTCCACAAATGATCTGGAAGGACGTGGAATTTTCACGTGTGTCCTGTTGACACAAAAAATAAAATAGAATTTTAAAACTCTTCTAGAGAAACATTTTCTTAGAAAATAATGATTCAATATTGTGCCAGACAGCCTAGATGGTGGCCAAACATGGAGGGAAAATTACCTTAAAGCACAAAAAAGTCCACAAAAACTCTTAATGGTTAATACTACTTATCTATTTTACCATTTAATTTTCAGCTTATTTTTTTATCATTCTTTATTCTTATGTCTGTGTTCATTTCATTTGCTTCTCCTCAAAATTATCTACTTTCATCCTTTAGTGACACTTAAAAAAATATGTATATCTCATTTACTTGCCCATTATTTCTAATCTTGCATTTTCTTCTTGTATTTATATCTCCAAACTTACTCACGTCGGAGTTTCCTTCTTACATTTCTGCTCTAGACACTCCATCAGGTCAGCTGCTCTGCGATTAGTCGATCAACTTTACTGTAGGAACCGTAAATGTTTGGTGAATTAAATGCATTATTTTTTAGATGCATTAGTTTGGATCACAGAAAATCTGCATAGGTTGGTCACATGGATTTTTGCACCTGACACCACAACAATGAAGCCTTTCTGATCCTGATGGGCAGTGGCTACACCTGTCCACTTACCTGCTGTGTGCACAAAGAGAGAGGGTGGGTGGGTCGCCATTTTTTTAGTTGACGGCTGTGATTTACATCCTTTGCTTTAGGATCAAGTTGGAGCATGTTGTAATAAATTATCTTTCTTCTTCTGTAATAAAGTTATGAAACACATGTTTGGATCTCTGCAGATTTATTGGTCGGACAAGAGAAAGGGCCGACCTCTGCCTCTCAGGGATCTTTCTAGTGCTTCACCAAGTCACAACGATTACAGCTGAGGTCACAGGCTCGATGTGCAGGGATGGCTATGCCTACCCGGCCCTCCTCTTCATCACCTCAGGAGGGATATGAAGACGTTTTGTGTGGAAACAAGCGGCAGTTTCAGTAATTCAAACGTACAAATATGTGGATCATACATTACCTGCTTGTTTAGGCTCAGGTCAGAAAGTTTATTTTATTTTATTCAAACATCCCGAATAATGAAAAGAAAGAAAAACACGAAAACATCATATAGATGTCTGAAAGGGAAAAGGTTTGATAAAGAGAATTGGTGGGAGGTTCTCCCCGTCCTTGTAATACACTGACCTTCCACTTCATCAGCTCCACCTGCTCAACTTCCTGTTAATGCAAGTATCTAATCAGCCAATCACATGTCGTCATGATGAAGACATCTTGCTGAAGTTCAATCTGAGCATCAGAATGAGGAAGAACGAGGATTTAAGTGACTTTGAACGTGGCATGGTTGTTGGTCTGAGTGTTTACTGGGATTTTCATACACAACCATCTCTAAGGTTTACAGAGAATGGTCTGAAGAAGAGAAAATATCCAGCGAGCAGCAGTTGTCTGGTCCAGACTGACCAACAACATCAACCTAAAAATATGGCCGGTGAGTGTATTTGATTGGTTTTGCTCATCAAACTGCTTTTTTTTTTTTTAAAGAGAAAAAGAAATAATGCATTAAGAAATCTGGGACTTTTTTTTCTCCATTTAAATGTATCCAGTGTGAGAGGAAGAAGCTTCCGGAGATGATACGTTTTACAGCGAGCCCACCAGGCAGTGCTGTGCTGGGGAAAAGACACATTCAGATGATGATGAGAAGAGTCATCTTTTCTGATGCAATGAAAACATCTGAACGTGGGTTTCTCATGTCGTGCGAACATGTAGCTGCTTGTTCCTGTAGTTTAATAAAAAAATCTGACTAAATGCAAAAAAAATAAATAGTTTTTACATAAACTAAAGTTTGTTTTAATGCTAACATTCTTATAAAAAAAAAAAAATCAGTTTTGATCATGTGGGGACACGGTGCATTGAAAATAGCTTTATTGTCCATAAAAAGAACAATGAAAAGACCAGGACAAACCACTGCTCGTTTTCTTTGTCACTTCCAATCCAAAACATTTGCACTGCTGAAACCTACAGCGTCCGGCCGCTACACCTTCTACCTCGTAGCCATGTATCTACCTGCCACATGGACTATATGGATATAGAAGTGCTGTAATAAATGATCTAACATCTAAGAGCAGTTATATCTGTATTAATCAATGGAAACTCGTGCATTCGTTGACAAACCTGTAAACTCTGCAGTGAGAATAACCTTCCACATAATGAGAAGACGGAACAATGCCTTGAATTTATCTTCTACCATAATTTAAGAGTCACAAAGAAAGTTTGGCTTCAAAGCGAAGCTTCAGAGTCCAACAGGAGATTTTTCCTTCCTCGACGTGTTGTCAGAGTGAAGTGGGAACACGGCGACCGTCAGGAAAAAAACTCCAAACTTTAAATATCAAAGGCCAGCTAACATAACGCTGAGAAAAAAACAGGTTCTTTGTAACATAGTCACAGTTTTATCAAAGAAAACCTAATGAAAACATAAAAAATTAAAGCACTTTTTTTAATATATAGACACTTGACAAATTCAAGCTTTTTTTTTTTTTCGTTGTCTCGTTTTAAATTTCCACGTCGTCCATCTATTTCCATCCCGGCTGCAGCAGAGATCTCAGTGTCCAAGAAGCCCTGTGCCTGCAGACGGATACAAACAGATCCTGATCACGGATGTAACTTCCCATTTCAGGAAGAAAACAAGCTTCATGTTTACTTTTCACATCAAATAATGAGATCTCTCACCTTTAAATCCCTCTTCCGGCATCCTCACTGTTGAGAGAGAACATGAAGAGAAGGCTTTATTTATGTTTCGACAGATTGTAAATACGTCTCTAATTTCAGCTGCTACAAGATCAACTTAGACTCATCACCCGTGAGTAGCAATGGGCCGATATCAAACCTCCCCTTTCTTAGTAGGACTATAGAAAAAGCTGTCCTTCAACAGTTACACAACTTCCTGACACTACATAACTTTTGATGTCTACCTGTAAAGTTTTCAGCCACATCACAGCCCTGAGACCGCTCTAGTTAACATCTTCAATGACATCTGACGTCAACATTTCAGTCCTGGTGCTACTGGATCGACCAGAACATCTTACTAGACCGGCTGAAAAACTGGGAGAACTTTCTGGTACTGCAATCAACTGGTTTGAGTCCCATTTAAAAGACAGGGACTACTTTGAGTCTATAGGTAACTATAGATCTGAACAAACTAAAATAACCTGTGGAGTTCCCCAAGGCTCCGTCCTGGGGCCACTGCTGTTCAACATCTACATGCTCCCACTCCCTAAAACAACTAAATATGCCACCATAGCTATGCTGATGACACACAGATCTACATAACCATCTCATTAAGAGACTATAGTCTGATCCAATCACTGATCAGATTTATTAATCAGATTAGAGACTGGATGTGTCAGAATGAAGACAAAACTTCTGCCTCCTTTTTAATTTTAATTGTACTTTTTTAATTTAAATTATTTTTACTCTGCATATTGTGGCATTTTTTTTCAACTTTGTTGTCTGTAAAGTGCATTATAAATAAAGTTGTATTGTATTGCTGTGACGCTTTAAATGTTTTATGTAAAGCTCCTTGAATCATCTTGTACATTAAACGTGATGTTTAACTAAACTTCCCTTGACAATAACTTTTCTCCTGTTTAACATCACCTGCAGAACACATGCTGACACTTACCTTGATAAGCATCATCCATGGCAGCGTAATCTGCTATCGGCTCGTCAGCCTGCAAGGAAGCAATGTGAGAAGTGTTTGTGAAAGCTGGTGTTCCTGATTCCTGAGTAAAGGAAAGGACTACGTACCTTCAGACAGATGATGCTCTCTGGAATGATTCCCAGACTTCCCAGTGTGGCAGAGTCATCCGTCAGACTTCTTCCATCCATGGAGAGGTTCTGGTCAAACGGAGCCACGGAGAAGGCGTGCATGATCTGCAAAGCAGAGCAGAGTTAGTGTTGCGTTCATGGTCTGCAGAGCTGAGAAGAGTTAGTGTTGCATTCATGGTCTGCAGAGCAGAGTTAGTGTTGCGTTCATGGTCTGCAGGGCTGCAGTGTGAATCCCCTCACTTGGATCTTCAGCTCTTTGAGCGTCTGATTGGCTGAAACGATGAGGGCTTTCTCTCCGCGGAGCTTCCGGTGTCGGGTGCTTCTTCTGATTCCACCCAGTTTGGTCAGTTCGCTCGCAGGAGGAGCAGCTGCGGACGCCGCGGCACCGTCGTCCCCCAACTTTAGTCGTTTCGCGCCGTCTTGTGACTGAAAGAGGAAAAACGATTAATGCTGTAAAACATCCGACATGAAGACGGAGTCGATCTGATGATGGTTCAGTCTAACTGCAGCTTCACGGTAAGACTGATGTAAACTAACAACGTGCAACAGTGTGATCACCTGACTGAAGTCTGGATCTCTCTCTCCGTCCACCTTCGGCTGTTCTTCCTTCTCCTCCTCTGCATCAGAGCTGCTGGCGTTCAGCTCTGGACCTGCATCTTTCATCATCTGCGTAGAGGACAATGTGAAAACTAAGTTCTCTTCAGCTCCAGAAAATCCACGTTTTTCAGTTTAAACTCAGCAGCCGTTCGTGTTCGAGACACTCCGTACCCTGGCGTCTTCAATGATTTTGCGGATGTAGATGGTTGCTTGGGTGTACTCTCTGAGGTCCCTCTGCTGCTGGAAAAGGAAGCTCTCTCTGCACTCCCAACACAGATCTACAGATGGAAACACATTGAATGAACTGAGAATGGAGAAACAACATCTGTTGGTGTTTTGGCCTTAAAATACACCAAACAACTCCAATACGACCCCAACATGCTCCTCAGTGTCTGGCTGAACAGATAAAACCACCTCAGATGTGTGAGAGTGACATGCTTCATTCATGAGTGTAAATAAATACTAGGGATGCACTGATCCACTTTTTTTTAGACTTCAAATCCGATTCAAATACCGGCGCTCTAGACTATTTTCAATACTATATAGGAGGAAAACCTTTTTTTTTTAAACTGGCAAAACACCACAAAATTACCACAATCTAAAAAATTCAACAAAAACCTATTAATAAATATAAGAAAAGATTAACAAAGTAAAATAAATGCATTATATTAAAGCTCTGTTTGTGCAGCGAAGGTCTTCTCAGACTCTTTGTTCAAAAAATACTAAAATCAACCACTAGTTAATAAACTTATTTAGCTACATACATGTCCTTTTTCTACATAATAGTGGAGAAAAGAGGTCACCCGCGGCTCACGAAAACAATACGTGTTTACACGTCAGTCTATAAAAGTCTCCAATCACACCAGAAAAAGTCACTAGATTTGTTGCTAGCTGTTTTTTCTTGCTGTTGAGTCTCTAGAGAGGTCTAAAAACTTGCTAATTAACGATGAGTTACTAAGTTAGCAACACTGTAAACAATGGGTCCTTCAGGGAGACGCTGTAATGGAGGGGCTGCCCGCTGCAGTGCCTGTTTAAAATAGGTGGACGCGGCTGTCCTTTCCGCGAAGTAGCAACCTCCAAAATGGCATTATTAAAGTATCAATACAAACACTAATTAATATCCAACTAGATACTGAATTTTAGTATCGATTAGTATCTGAGTATCGGTTTCTTTGACAACCGTACTTGAACATTATTGTGATTATTGGTCATTATTGCTGCTGTTAACGTGGGAGGTTTCATTAGGCTGCAGGTGCCACAGGATCCCTGGTGAATGAGTGGTTGTGTGTGAAAGGTCTCACCAGGCTGAGTGGTGTAGTGGGTGGTGGTGCCTTCCGATGTAGTTTGTGTGAAGCAGTGGATGGAAATTGGCTGATCAACGATGAAGAGTCTGCTGATTACGTCCCATTCGTTCGGCCAGAGCAGAGCTATACTGTGCAGAGGAGACAGCAGGACATGAGACCACAGCAGCGTAACCACACTTCATGTTTCATCCTGACCCTTTCAAGTCCCCCTCAAATTTTTGAGGGGACCCTTTCAATCCCCTCAAGTCACATTTACTTCATCATATTAATGCATATCCTTTAGAAACAATGTTTTATTTCATGTAGTGATCCGTTCCACTGCAGAGTTTGGAGAGTTAAGCCATTTTATTCCTCTTAGGAAGCAGAAAATGAGTGATGAGGTACAATAACGTTGCAGGACCCAACAATGACTGGACTGCATTATTATAACTGCAACGTTTGCTTTTTCTGATTCATATTTTAGATATTAAATCTAACAAATGTGTGAATCCTACACCGGAGTAACACATCCAGTGTTATAGCAGTTTTTGGGGGGAAGAGGACCTCTTCATCCTGTAACTACCTGAAGTGGTGGGACATTGAAACATCCTATAAGGGTTAAACTGGGAAGTAAAGTGTGACTGTTGTTCCAGTTGTTTCTTGGTTTTAACTCTATAATGTCTGCTGTGGTTTTAGCAGGGAAATGACCATGAGTTGATTTTTGAAGTGAAAAGATAAAATAAAAACATCCAACCGAAGTCACAGTGAGTTTTTAAAGGCACGATGCCAAAACTCCTGATTTTGGATTCACATTTCTTCAGGGATTATACGAGGCCACAACTTTAGTCTTTAGAAAAAGGGAAACCAGTTTTTCATATGTTTCATGAGGGAAATGCCTTCACCACCTGCCATCTAACCGTTGTTTATGTAACATCTGAAATAAACACAACTCACTGTTGAGCTTCTCCGCCGATCAGGGATTCGTATGTAAACATGAAGCCTCCGTGGGGACACAGCAGGAGGGTGTTTCCCACATTAGACACTGGAGAGGACTTAGTGGGCCTCCTGAAAAACCACAGAGAGGCTAAAATAACCATTTGGAGGACATTTTTATCATCATTAGAGATGAAACCAACTCAGGAATGAAAGGGTTTCTCCTCATCCAAACTGGATCAATTAGTTTGTTTCAGTCATTTCTGAACTCAAACATCTGAGAACTCAGTTCCTCAGAGTTTTGGGCCAAATTTGATTTTGAAAATGGAAAACAGAAATATTTTGTTCACCACTCAAACAATCATACCTGATGAATTTTCTCCACTCATCCACAAAAAACAGAGGGACTATGTAAAGTACATCTGTGCCCTGGGAAAACCAATCAGAGAGGCATTAATTGAAGTTATTGTCACATCTGGACGATAAAAACGTGGTGCGATGTCCGTCAGGTGACGCTCTGCTTACCTGAGGCCACTTTGTGAGCGTTGGCCGGTTCTTTTCATGGAAGAGATTCAGCAACTGGTTCTTCTGGTCGAGGGCCATCATCTTACTGACTGCCTCATTGTCCTTTTCCTCCTGCTCCAAAGTCTGGACACACAGCAGGAGGAGTTTAAATATCACAGCTGATCCGACAACAAACCTAGAACCCATCTCTGATCAGACGTCATGACTCTGATCTGTGAACCAGAAGACTTCACACTCAGCTGCAGAAGTACGTCTCACAAATATCTACACCGAAAGACGAAACCACAGCCTCCGCAGACAACACCTACAGGGTCTGTCAGAGGTGGCCGTGGCCAATCAGGAGGTTGACGGTTCAATCCCACACTTTCTGAGTCCAAAAGTCCTTGA
>JBBBVU010000003.1:4271008-4284591 GCA_037177055.1 Atherinosoma microstoma
CGTGAGTGCTAAAATAGCATATAATTGCCTAAAGCTGACTTTGACAGGCTTGGAAAAGCATGATATAGCTCCTTTAACTGGGGACAAATTTACCAACAAAAAAGTCGTCTACAGATTTTTTCTCCACTCAAATCTTCTAATCACCTTCAGTCCTAATCAAAACTACCAAGTATGTCCTTCTAAGTATCCAACCCTTTAAATGCCAGCTTGATGACATGATGCCACTGTTTTTATGGAGGGAAAATGAATAAAAACAATTTAATTTTATTTTATTTTTTAAAAGATAAGTCTTGAATATACTAAAGATTTAATCTGTAATGTTTTTTAGGAGATATTTTTGTCCTATAAAAGGACCTGAAATTGTAATAAACATTTAAAAACAATAACAATGCATCAAAATCAATGTTGCTACAGATTTTTTTACTGTATTTAAGACTGATCTTAAAAAAATTTAAATGAGTTTCCCAGCATGGATTATATGAAAATTTCATGTGTATGTTTTTAAAAAAAAATAAAAACAGTGATGTCATGTCATCAAACTGACATTTAAAGGGTTAACATCATATAATTAATTTGATAGTTTTCATAAGAACTGAAGTTGATTGAAAGATATGAACAAAAAAATTGGGAAAAATTGTAATCTGTAATGTTTTCATAACAGTGGGCAAAAAAAAGTCATGTACCAAAAACGAATGACCTGAAACGGGGGTAAATTGAAGCGACTGACGAGGGTTAAAGTCTGTGTCGTCTGTGTCTTCCTACACACTCACCCTTGCTGTTGTTGGTGTGTGGTCCCTGTCCGTTGGTCTGACTGTTGCTGTGTTTGGTCTCATGCTCGTCCTCCTCCAGCTGCTCCAAAGCCAGCTGCCTCCAGCTCCGCAGAGATGATTTGCCTACCCAGAAGCCCTCGCCACTAAAACACACACACATCAAAATGCATTCGGATCTGAGAGTGATTCCACGGACCACGTTACAATACGTTTACCTGACAGTGTTTACCTGAGCGAGCGTTTGACCAGGTTGGAGACCTCCTTGTAGTCTTCGTTGAGCTGGTTTTTCAGCCGCAGCACTCTGCATCTCTGGCTGACACACTCTGTGCACAGAGAGGAACCTGAACAAAACCGGGGCTGTGAGTAACAGAGAAAACCCTTCATGATGGTTCATTCATGTTGGTGTAGTGTGGACTGACCATCCAATCTGGGCCCACCACCGTAGCGTTTGTAGAGGAGCTCTGCAGCCTGCATGGAAACCCTCTTGGTATCCCCCACCTTGTCTGGATGTAGTTTCCCATGCGAGCAGAGGAAGAAGGAGCTGTCTATTTCCTTTGTGGCAGTGGAGTCGTCGAGCCATTTTTTCAGCCAGTCCATAGGGATAAACTCAAACTTCTCACCTGTAGAGGAAGAGCAGAGGAAAGTATCAACCAAAGAGAAACAAATCCAAGAAACTTCTGTTCCAACACCTGAATTTCTACAACATCTATATCAACTCAGTCAAGTGGAAAAGGAAGTACACCCTCTTTCAATTCTTAGGTTGTGGGCACCAGGACATAGTATGAACCATCTGGTCTTTATCAGGTCCTGAAATCAGATAAACATGAGCCTTTTTTTCCCCAAGACCAAGGAAGGTCAGTAGGTGGCAATAGTACTCAATCTGTTTGCAACCATCTTAGACAGGAGCTGGTTTAATGTGGTCTAAATATTAAAAAAACAAAATAAAAAAATCAGTTAAAAAAAAGAAACATACAATTAGCTTTATTTGCATTTTCATAAATAGAATAAAGGTTTCACAAATCAGAAAATTTGGCCGTTTCTCAACTCAAAAGTACGCTGAGAACGTACTTGTGTACTTACTAGTACGGACTTGTCAGAAGTACAGACTTCTGAGGACGGAAGGACGCGAGTATGCATGTTGTGCATTTGGAACAGAAGTGTACTTCGTTACGTAAAAGACGTTTGTCTAACAACAAACAGAAGTCTTTGCATGAAAACCAAAACCACAAAAATCAGACCAGCTGGGCCTGCAGTTGTAATCTGTTGGTTTCATTTTGGAGCAGAGGAGGGAGATACGGGAACGAGTAAGGATGGGGGGGTACTTATGCTAGTGTCATACATGTCAACTTTTGTACGTTTTTTTCCCCAACATCTCTATTTTCAGTATTTACAAATTAACAAAGAGAAAAAAATGCACAATTTTAATTATAAATAATATATATATAGTATAATATCATTTCTCCACCATCTTTCGAACGCGATCAATGTTGTGCCGCAATGCATTCTGGGACAGTAGGCCGCCAAAAGTCCACAGAAGTCACCACTGATGTATCCTCGAAAAAATTGGCGGAGCGAGTAAACTTCCAGGAATTCGTAGCATAATTGACTAGATGCGTTCTTTGTATTGGAACAAAACTTGGACCTCAACTGATGACGTTTGAAAAGTACACAAGTACGGACTGGTACGGATGTTGAGAAACGGCCTGTGCGTTCATGAATCTACAAACTCGGTAGAATAATTCATCCCAAGTCTTGAGGTCTTTCTGCAGGACGTGGTCTAAGAAGCAGTAGACTCGCCCAGTTTTGGTCAACCTGCCTTTAAACGTGCAAAAGCCTGTTACAGACTCTGCTAGTAGAGAACTTCCTTGTTCTCGGGACCACTACAATAACATTTTTTGACACATTAGGCGAGCAGAAGATTCTTCCCGTGGTGCTCAGTGAGGTATTGTGTGATTGGTTGGACATTAGAGGTGGGCGTGGTTAACAAACGCGTGAAGTGGAACATTGTCTCTTCTGCAACAGATAGCTTTAATGAACAGCTGATCCAGAGAGTACAAATATATAAACAACACACGTGGCATTTAATGACACGGACACCTCTGGGTGCACAACCCGCCCTACTGCTACGGACCAAGTTTCCTGTTAAATATGAAACACCTCCCCCGCAGTAATCCCCCTCACCGTGTGGTGAACAAAGTATCTTGTGGAGCATGAAATGACTCAACCAAAACAAACTTTTTCTTGTTCTTGTGGCCTCGAAAACAAAAAACAACATTCTCAGAGGGTATGTAGCAAGCTTAAATAAGGCCTGGTGAGTCTGAGATGTAGCTTTTGGGTTTTTCCCAGTTTCTCTGACCATTGCACATTCTGATCTGGGCCTGAACTTGCTGAGACGTCCACTCCTGGAAGACTGGCAGCTTTCTTTCTGTCTGAAACCTTAGAAATGAAAGCTGTAACCCTCCTTTTTTACAGCTGTGTAACCAAATGCGCTAACTAGGGCTGCGCGGTACATGTGATATTTGGCCCACGGTAGAGATTTCTACTCTACCGTTCGTGATTTGGACTTGGTTCGGGTTTAAAAGATGGAATGTCGAACCGAAAACAATACTTTGCAAGATGTGACGTAGCGGCAAAGTAATGCAAGCAATCTCTTTTACCATTTGAAGAGGAAGCATGTGCTTGAGTATGCAGAGAGCCAGATGCAGCGCTTGGCTCAAACGTGCTCGGTCAAACAACACGGGAGGAAACAGAAACGTTTCCCCCGCTACCCAACAGCAGACCTCCATTGCACAAGCTTTGTCAAAGAGTACGGCTCACGGCCGAAAGAGCCAACGATGGAGTGGAATAAAAAGAGCCATCACAACGTACTTGTGCAAAGATACGGTCCCTTTCTATACAGTGGAGCGCCGCGGGTTTAAAGAGACGATTTAACCCTTGATCCACGTTACGAACCTGCGAGCTGAAAGTATTTTCACAAAACAGAAATGTCCAAACTGATCGCCAGCTCTGAGAGAAAGTTGAGAAAGACTTCTGTAAAAATAAATACATTCACTTTTATGTTATTGAAGATTTAAGAAATAGTTTTTCTTTTTTTGTTGTTGTTGAAACTTTTTGCAATAAAGAAAAAAATGTTTGTACTGACGTTGTTATTTCTGTTAGTTTGCACTATTTAGCCGCATAAAGGGTTTAGTTGCGAGTGCTGCTGTCTGCACAATTACAGCTCTAAAAATTATATCTTTGCTTTTTATAATGATTTTCAGCCTTAATTCTATACCGCCATAAATACCGTTACCATGAAGGGATCCGATTTATACCGTGAAGTGAATTGTAGGTCTTACCGCCCAGCCCTAGTTCTAACCTGTGGTCATATTACACTAAATCAGTATTTATTTGCTCCACCCCGTTACCTTGACCGTCCCTTTTTCCCTCCCCGTCTACATGTTCTGAACTAAAAGTCACAAATGTATACACTTTGTGTTAAATGGACTTTCTCATTAAGTCATTAAGGAATGTTTTTACCAACCATCTCTTGCAGGTAAAAGCTCGTAGAGCTCTTTCACCTCTTCATGCTTTGCCTTGCCCTTATCCACGCTCTGTTTCCTCATGTCGGCCATCTCCGTGCACCACTCCTCAAATTTAAGGTTATCTTGGTCTACCAACCTCTGAAGGAAGGCTGGCCACCAACACAGAAAGAACAAAAACATCAAACAGACTCATTTATTCTGATAAAGACATGCTTTTTTCCCCCCGGCTGCCTTGTTTGTTTTCATCAACACGTGATGAAGAACTCACCTGGCAACTCAACGTTGGTCCTAGAGGGGTCTGAGGGGTCTGAGCTCTCCACACTCTGGATCTTATAAACCAGCATGTATGCGTTTCTGGAGCAGTGGTAGCCTTTACTGCACTTTGGCTTTCGTGACTGGGATTTCACCGCCTCAGCTACGGAAGATTACAGCGTGAGTGTTCGCACGTACAGACAAGCAGAAAAAGTAGCTGGTTATGTGAAACACTACTCACCAATGTCCTCCTCTATACCGAGCTGCAGCTTCTTGCCTTCCATCTTCTCGATTTCCTCATCATTGAATTTGTACCAGTCACCCGTCAGGGAGTCCTTCACGTGAGCGATGTAGTGGCCCGAGTAGGCACTGATGCCCCGGTGGATCAGCACTGCACTTAGTTCATAAACACACTTCTGGTCTGGACAAAGAGGCAGAGCAAGAACACACACACACACACACATCAGCAGTTCATTTGATACTTTTTCCTACAAAATGCCTCCAATTTATAAACATGTAAACATCATGAGAGGAGACGGGCAGGAGGTGAAGATGTTTCTCAAGCTGATGTCCGTCACTGCCGTAATTTGCATTTATTATTTTCTACTGTTTCATTTTCCCAGCTCGGACATTTCACCGCTTTGCACTAAATGCATAAAACCATTATAACCATTTGTTTAGGCCCAGCGATGGACTGGTGACCTGACTGTCCAGGGTGTACCCTGCCTCCCGCCTGCTAATTGCTGGGATAGGCTCCAGCCCCCTCGCAAGCCTAGCTGTGTCAAAGATTTAAAATTCCAGGACATGTCAAAAACATACTGATTGGTCCACATGTGGTGGCCGGAGTCTGTCAGTGGTAGTCCGAGTCCGCACAAAGAAATATGGAAAACACACAGCTAACAAAAAAACAAAGCAGCTTTCAACACTGAAAAATAAACGAATGCCTCTGGATTTCTTTTTGCCAAGAGTAAAAGAGCAACAATGAGTACATGTTGAGCCCTGTAAGCTGCTCTCCTGCTGATAATTCGGGAGCTCCACCAAAAAAAACCGAAATGATAAAGAACATAAACATAAAATAACCGCGTGGACGAGGAAACCTCCAACAGTCCTGCAGAACATGACAGAACTGAAGAGATTCATTACCAGGTTTTCCTTCCAGGAAAGGCCCCATGTCCAGCTGCTCGGGAAAACTGATGAACGTGTTGAGTTTCTTCTTATGACCTGTTTGTCTGTAAAAAAAATAAATAAAAGCTTTTGTCAAAGACTACAGGAACAGCATAAATGTTTCTATCAACCAGGTGAAACTGGTTTTATTCACTTTAATCATCATTAATCATTTTCAGCAGAAACTTAAAAAGTATTAATTTCGTGATAAACAGTGTTTGATCAAGTTATTTTTGGGTTTGTTTTTCACTTCATGTCAGTACAGAAATGACTGAATCTAACTTTTATATAAAAAAAATGAATGAATAAATAAATAAGAGAACTTATTCTTCTCATTCATTTAATGATTTCTTCTTTTGTTAGCTGGTGTCAGCCTCAGTCTGTGTTTGCTTCTCTTGTAAAATATCGAGTGACCTGCGGCTCATTAAGATGACCTGACAGTGTTTTAGTGGGACAACAAATTAGGTGATAGTCTTTTTCGAACTTGTTTATTTTGTGATTTGGTTGTGAAATGTTATCATTATTTTCTTTGCAATTATTTTTTTCAATTTTATTTTTTCTTTGTTTTTGTTCGAAATAAATTCATTCATTCATTCATTTAAGAGAAGAATACGGTCGCTAATCCCTCCATAGCTGCAAACTCAGAACATATAAAACAGGTGACGAACTAAAACCCTTTCTAAACACAAGACGGTGAAGAAACTGAAGCGCGTTCAGAGAGTTCTTCAACTCCAGTACAAGACAGAAAGGTACCGGAGATCTTTGCTGCCAGCAGCCATCACCCTCTGGAACAAGACACTTCCTCTTCTGATGAATTATTATTGTTTTTATTCTTTTAAAAGGCCACACGACACTGTCACATGTTCCATCGAATATATGTTTAAGGATTAGATTTAAAAGTATAAACAGTTGGGTTCCTGACAACAGTGACGGTTCAGCCTGAGGACAACAGTTTGTTAAATCAGAGGACTGACCGATCGAAGACGAAGCGCATGAGCTGCAGGTTGAGGGTTGGAGGAAGGCTGTGCAGTCTGATCCTCCGGGTGGCGTTTTGTTTACTCTGACAGCTCTCACAGAAGTAACGGTTCTCCCCATCCAGCTTCTCCTCCTGCAAGGCGAAGTGCAGGGAAAACGTGACCCACAAACACATACAAGTCTTATTCTGATTGTGTTAAACATTTTAAATAAACTGATCATAATCCATTTTCAGCAGAAGAATCTTTTTATTCACATCATTTATTCTCTAATATCCATCTAAAACCCACTGAGACAGAAAGTGAACCAATCTGTTTTATTTCTTGTGGTGTTATAATAAAAAAACAGCTTTCCACGTGGAGACAGAGAATTATAATCTTACCTTCAGGAACTCTGTGACACACTCCGAGAGGCTCTTGTGGCCCTGAATGTTCAGCTCCAGCTCATAGAAACGGGACGGAAGAGCAGATGATCGACCACACTGATTACATCTGAAGAAATAATCCAGGCAGAAATAAACGTGTTATACAGTGAAATTATGTGGACATGGAGCATTTTTAGACAATAATGACTTTAAATCAGCTAAAAAACGTTTAACAATGTTTCTGTCTGTTGTTTTTATTTGAGTTTTGTCCATGAAGAAATGGAATGATGGAGTCTACAGCCAGGACAAATGTAAAGTACCCCTGGTTTTGCCTAATCCATCTGAATGCTGCAGTTTACAGGACAACAGGTAAAGGACAACAGCGTTGCTATGTGTTACAGGCTCACATTACCACAGATTAGCACTCCCTTCTGGTGTTTAATGAAGATATGTTTCTGTGCAGCTTAATCACAGACATAAAAATACAAAAACAAACAATAAGACAAGGTAGTCAACTTTGCCAGTCTCCTAAAAAGATGTGTGCAAGTGATTCAGTTAGTGGTTGCAGGTCAGTAAAAGAGCAAGCAGACAACAGTAAAGTCTCTGCAGGGATCACTTCGTGTCTCAAAATGTCATCTGATTTTCTATCATAAATCTATCTTGTAAAACTACACAAAGAACATAAACATCTACATCTAAGGATTCTCCTGCAGTAAATGACATTCTCAAACACGTGTGTCAGATCATATTACTCAGTTAACCCCTTCATCACAAGAGCCCCCTGTGCAGGAGGTAGCATGAGATCCATACAGTACAGAACATGTTTATACACACCTGGAAGCAACAATCCTAACATGTAGCATATCAAAATGACGGGGAGAAACTCAGCTAAAAGACTCTACCAATCATTGGTATCCAAACCAAACCTCAAGCAATTATATGGGAATGTAATAAAACCATGAGAACACCACTGTCCACTTCAGAGCTTCTGCTAATTTCTCCACTTCAAGCAAAACCACCCAAACAAGGAGTCATATGAAAGCAGAGACTCTGCTGATTACAGAGATGTCCATCTCATCACTGTTGGACAAAATCTCTGGGAGATAGCAGCCATTTGGAATAAAAGACATGTTTAACCAGAGGAACTCTAAATCACCTTCTTGACTTCAGGAGCTAAAACTGACAGGACAGAGGGTGATTGCTTTTCTCTGAGTTTTCCTCTTTGTCCTCTCAGTATAAATATTCACCAGAAGTAATTAGGGTCTTTCCCAAAACCTTGCCTGCCACTTCCCCCAATCCTGTTTAATTTGTTTGTACTCTTCCAACTGAAGTAACCGAACCAAGCAGGGGGATGATTTAACTTTAAAACTGTGTGTGATGAGAAGGCTTACACTGTAACATAGGAGAACTGTCCACAGAACTGCTGCTGAATGACGTTTTGCAGGTTGGGGTTCTTCTGCTTGGACAACGTGTCCTCCAACAGAGACAAAAACAGCTTTGAAAACTCCTGTGCATCCTGAAAAGAAAAAAAAAACAATTCAGTGCTCTAACTAATAAACAAGCTGACATTCCCACTTGTGGGAACATTTAGACAAAAAAACATTAATAACCTATTTGTGAACAGCTGGTCAGGTCACTTTTTTTGGAGGATTATTCACAATGGATCATTTATCAGCCCTGCTCCCGTGTTGAATCATGAATCCAGCTCTGCATTTCTGAGCGAAAACCGGGATAACTTTGGTTTATGTGCGACTTACCTGCTGCTGTCCCGTGTCCAGACCCAGAGCTTTGACTAGTCCTGATGGGTCGATGTATTTTCTATTGCTGTTCTGGAGCAGAGCGAATAGATACTGCAGATGCTCACAGATGGACTGGGGCTCGTAATCTGAGAGAAACAGCAATGTACATTTGAGAGAAAGACATGCATGAAAAGGTACAAACACCGTCTGTGTCTGCTCGGTCACATTAGACAACATCGCTTTCACACTATCATGTCATGTCATAATTTAGATGAAACAGAAATGAATTATAAATAAGCAACAGGACACTTGCAGTGTTGAGGACAACTATCAATACTTCCAACAACATAGTAATTATTGTGCTGGTTAGCTTGAATAATAGAAGCTACGTATTAGATTAATTAACAAACAGGTTATCATGAAATTGAATATGACATGAACTGATTTCTTTTCGTTTAAAATTCATCTGGTGTTGGTGAGATTGTTCTGCTTAGTTATGGCTGTCCCTGAATAATAAACAAAGATTTCCAGCTGAACACAACAAAAGCCTGAGGAGATGACCCTGGCCCCGTTCTGCAGGCTAGCTGTATGTGGACCACTTATGGTGGATAAATAAGTGAACTCAGGCTTGAAGAAAGGAATAAGACACAAAGGATCACTCCCGTGTTTCATGCTATACCAGACTCTGTGTTGTGTTCTTGTGCTCGGGAATTGTGGCACTGATAAAGGCTCTGACGAAGCTCTAGGTTATGGAACCAGACTTGCAGGAATGTGTTGACATAACATGTTGCACCGAGGTTGGTCAGACCCACAAATGTGTTCTGAAAGGGGGTAAAAGACAGACATGAAGAAGAAAGAGGGTGAAGTGTTTCTTTAGGTATGGTATTGTGAAATATTTCCAAGAAAATGCAAGGTGAGTAAATAAATACCTTGTCTCTTCGCTCTGAATTTGGGTCATCGATATTGTGGAAAACATTTTCATCAATCTCCCCCAGCCACGCCTGTTCACCAATTCCCACAAGACAGTTGGGATTCCCTTTGCAATTCCTCCTGGAAACACAATACATGGCCATTACCTTCAGCTTCTTCAAACTACTTGTGATGTCCTTGCAGGTCATCTGCTTGTGTTGTCTTTCTTACGTGAAAATAATATAAGAATATGACACCTTGATGTTACTCTGCAGAAAACAGAGCTTTGAAACTTTGAAATAAGCCTTTAATGTGCAGAGAGGTTGCCAGACAAGACCAGGCTGAGTAATATCTGAAATATGACTGAGGTAAATAGTGCAGTGATGCATCTTAACTACACTGTGGTATGTAGGGTTGAAGAGTGTTCCTTTATAAAGTTTACATAGCTCCCAGTTACAGTATGAAGGCTCGTGCGCCAGCAAAGATACAAAACAGACCTTTTGTCAGCTTCTCTGTGCCGGAGCAAGGCATTGAACCATCAACTTCAGAAACGATCTTTCTTTATTTTCTGCTTCTTATGATTTTACTGACATGAAACAAAATCATGCTGTTTAATAATGTTAATACTATACCTGCAGGTTCCTCTCTTGCAGGCCGGGAGATTGATGCGGTATGCTAGCTCTATGTGCTCTTGCTTGATTTCTTCTGGTTTCACCGTTTCCACCCAACGCCAAGCTGCTTTTTCCAGCTGTACGCGGGGCGCCATTATCCTACGGTGTAGCGTTTGCAACGATCACATAAATTCGGGAAAAACAAAAGCAAACAAGCAGATGATTAAAGTTAGTCAAACTGTTTCCGGGAATGCTAACATAGCCAGTTAGCCGAAGCTAAATAAGGACTTGCAGGTCATTGCTTACTGCTTAGTCCTTACCAAGTAGTCCTGCTGTTAGCAATGTAGTGCTACCTAACCTAGCCAACTCATGAAGGCTTTGTTGTGCTAGCATTGCCTGACTTAAATAAAAAAGTGAACAAACGCTTCGCCCAACAACACGTAAAATACTCATATACGGTAATATAATTTACGATTAAAAAGTAAGGAAACGTCTGAACTAAACACATCAATCGTGCTGTTAGCTTGCTAGCTAACTAAAATGTAGCTAGTCCGACCGGCTGTGCTAGCTAGTCATTTACCCATGTAAGCTACTTTCTGTTTAACGCAGCCTGACGCTAAGATAACGAATTTATTGTGTTAAGAATAAATTTTATCGGACCTGTTATGCGTGCAGCTGCTACATCAATATTTTTAATGTATTTTCACATTTTATTTACGGTTAATTTTAGATTTAGCGCCCTTACGTCAGTTTATAAATAAATAATTTATCCGCTCAAAATCAACACGACGTCAACTAGTGACGTAGTGACGTAAATTTGTTGAGGTCAGTCAAATGAAGGGACACCCGCGGACAGAGGCCTCCTGTGCCAGAAATAAGACAGCTTTTATTTAAAGAATTTGGATTTTTGTAGTTTATGAACAAGAATAATAATTTTTTTTATCATGTTTTCAATACTTAAAAAAATGAAAATAAATAAACATTAATTTTGGACACTATATTAGTTCTGTTCTAGTTTTGATATGGAGCTACTTAGTTAGGAGAATCAGATAATTATTATAGTTGTCATAAACTATAATAAGTTTATGAGAATTAGCAGCAGAGATCATATTTCTCCAATTTTTGCTTTTCTTCCTTGTCTCTCTGTTAAAGCCAGTGAGTGACCACCATCCTTTTACTCTGGCTTCTAGGCAAGGTTGCTGTGGACATCCCGTGATGCACTGGGCTCCTCTTTGCTCTCTTCACTCGTCCTTTTATATATTAGCTTTTCTTGTAATGGACTGGTGACCCTTCCATGGTGTAATGTAATCCACCTCTCACCCAGTGGAAATAGGGATAGCCCCCCCCAACCTGAATTAGATAAAGCTGGTATGGATTGATGGGTAAAGTGAAAAGTAAAAGGGAGAGTCTAAAAAAGACTTTGAGTTTACTTACTCTGAGCTGAGCAAATGAGTTGCTGGTTCCAGATCAGCTGCTTTGAGTTGGTTCCATCAACTCTGAGTGTCTTTACCAGAGTTAGGAACCACAATAAAAATCCATCAATGGAGTCCTGATACCTGGAGTCACCATGGCAACCGCTGGCACAAAGCGTGTTAGTTTGTCACCCCATTGGAGCGAGAAGTTCTCATAGCAGCGTACCAGGAATATAAAAAGGAATTCTGGAAAAAAAAGGTAATACTGGTGCTGCTGCTAAGGAGAGAGGGGCATCATGGGAGAAAACTGCTGCCTGAGTCAGTGTGGAAGTTGGACTCGTCCACTGACTTAATATTTAACCTGATTAAAACTGGAGCATGTGGGTTAAACTATTGGTGGACAGAATAAAATCAGAGTTTTATTTAAGTGAAATCCCACCGGGGAAAAACACACATGGAGGAAACTGAAGATGAAGAATAAAAACAAACCTTCAGAAAGCGAAGGCAGATTGTTCTACACCATGACTGGACATCTTTTATTAACAGTTAATGCTTAGTTACCTGTAACTAAGCCTCCAGTCACAGATCAAAACCCGCTGATGTAATTACTCAATAGCCTTCTCAGTTTTGACCACATATGGTATTTTAAAATATCCTGAAGCAGACTGATCTTCCTCATCACAGGAGGAGGAAGATGATGGCGAGGAAAAACCGTCTGCTGGGATCCAGAGAGGCCGACAGAGGAACTAATAGTTAAATTCTACCCTGGATTATTTATAGAATTATGATTTCAGACATGTGTGAGGACTTTTCTCATGACTCAACATCATTGTTTTTCCTAAATGTTCCGAGTTGCCAATGTTAGAAAGAAAGGTCCCATTTATAATAAACAAACAAAACGAAAACTCAGCTCAACGCATAAAACTTGCCGTGACATCATCGTGTCCACAGCATGTTGGAAATGTACAGCCGGGGAATTTGACTGTAAAACAGTACCGTTCATTCAGATTCATTTCTATTCACCAGGAAATGATAGATCATCTATTAGAGATCAGAAAATCCTCCCTTCATAAATCATTGTTTTAATTCAGCTTTTAAATCTCTGGGATCACGTTGCTACAGTTAAGTTAAATAACCATGGTTACTTAACAGAGTCAGTAACCGTGGTTACAGACTCGGGGTAAGACATCCCTCTCTTCCTGGAACAGAAAACCCAGAGTTTCTCTCAACTCCGAGTTAACTCAGAGCTTCAACATAACCCTCTCTCTGCTACGGATCCCGTATCTCAACCCAAACAGGAAGTAGAACTTCATCAAATCTTGATGCTGTCACAGTTTCCTTATTAAAAAACAGTCACGTTAACATGTTTTCATGTTCCAACAACAAAACTTATCACACTGTTTCATGTTCAAACAATATTTTATCACATTATAACCAGATTTAAATCATATTGTAAAAAAAAAAAAATATTTTTTTAAATATAATGTATTGAAATTGCAAGGAGTAAAACTGCTTCACATCTCTTTGTTAAGCAGAATTCTCACCACACTTCATATGGATTTATTGGATTATTGTTGACTTTGACCTTATTTGAGTTAAAGTAATAAAAAAAAAGCTTTTATGGGGCAGCTGTTTCAGATAAACCAGCTGCAGTCACCTGGTAATAGTAAACACTGGAATATTTGCAGAAACCACACCTCTTGTAGAAGTGTGTGTGTGTGTGTGTGGGGGGGGGGGGGGTTGAGATCGGAAGAGCCCCCGTCTGAACTCCAGTCCCGAATCTGTCTTTGGTGTTTCGTTTTTTTTTTTGAAAAGGGGGGGGGGGGGGGGGGGGGGGGGGGGGGGGGGGGGGGGGGGGGGGGG
>JBBBVU010000003.1:4284691-4321964 GCA_037177055.1 Atherinosoma microstoma
CTACGAGCTAACAAAGCTAACCCGGAGCTAACGGGAGCTAACCAGCTAACGGAGGTAGGCGGGCTAAAGCTAAGGCGGTTGTTAGCCGGCTAAAAACCCAGGTTGTGCTACTCTGTGCCTCGTTTTGCCGGATATCTGCCGCCTGTCAATCACAAGGACACGCCCCTAATTATGAAGAACTTTAAGATTAAATAACATCTAAACAGATAAGGTAGAATTTTGTTGGTCTTTTTAACATGGGAGTCTATGGGGATTGACTCAGCCAGCCCCTAGTGGAGGAGGGGGGGACTGCAATTTTTGACACTTCCGCATAGGCTTCACGCTTCTAAGCCTGAGGTTGCCTCTTGGTGTGAATGCAGCAACCCGATGACTAAAACATACAAGAAAAAACTTGAATATGAAGTCTTATACGAGAGGAATCAGCTGGCGGATGAAAGTCTAAGGGAACTGTTTAAAGTGGGAAAAAAGTGAAAAAGCTTTGATGATCGTTTAGCTTTGTAAAGAAACTGCTTGTAAAATTGACCTTTAACCTTTTAAACTGACGATGTCAAACTGAGCTATTTGCACTAAAATCATCCTGAACTGTTTTTTTTAGGTGAATCTGGAACCCTTCATTTATTCTTTACCAGTAACATAAACGCATCTTTGTTTCTTTCCTCTGACTCCTGATGGGTTTAAATAGACCTCGTAGTAACAGAGATTTCATGTGATTGGGCCCCGAAAGCAGAAGCAACAGTAAAGTCTTAAGTCGGTTAGAGGACTTTGACCCAGGACACTCGGGTTCACGACCCCTGTAAGACTATTACTGATCAGTCCCCATGGCAACTAAATGCCTTGTTCAGGTTTCAGAGGGGTTACTTTTTATTTGTGTACATTTTAGAGACTGTAAGTTTTTATTTTTTCTTGAGTAAAGAAGTCTTTTCAGAGGAATCTGATCTTCTACTCGAGTATAAATCACTTGAACCTCTGACAGTCATCGAGCTCAGCTAATTTCATGCCTGTTTTCAGACTTTATTTGGTTTTTAAATTCCTTACTTTTCACCTAAAAATGACTAAATAAAAGTTTCTAACTCACTCAGACGTAAGTGTTTTAAGCCTGGAAATTGTCAGTGCAACAGCCAAAGAATTTGATCTAATAATTATAATTTTTCTACATATTTTCTATAATGTTTAAGTGTTATTTGAGTAGGAAAGTAAAAGAAAAAGACTAATCTGATTCATTTAAACACAACTCTGACGTGCAAAAGATACTAAAACGTATCGTTATTTGGCCAAAAAGTAATTATGATTAAAGATATTTTACTGTTTTACAGCAACACTGGTGGTAATTCCATCTTATTCATGCAGGTTTACGAGGTGTATATGAATGCACCGTGTAGTCTGATCAGGTTTGGTGTTTCTAACAAAAGTTTTTTATCTTTAACATCAAACAACAGACGATATAACGACTGCAGATTTGTGAGTTTTTCCTCGGGAGGAACCGACTTCTCGGACAGAAGGCGAATGCTACGAATAAGTCGTCTTCATTTTACAGATTATATCCATACGAGCTGCGTCATGTGAGAAAATATGACGCTTTAGCGCAGTGCTGCAAGAAAAAACCACCCTGCAACTTTGAAGGTACATGTGGTTTAGAGCCAGTTGCACATTGCATCGGTACTGGTTTCATCCGTTGCAGCGTGGAAATGGTAGCCGGATAATCCATCACGCTGGACGGGGCAGCGTCTGTGCGAGCTGTCAGATTGCTTTACTGCTGCGTGGTAATGCATTCATGCTGTTAACAACCAGTTTTCCTTTACTACAGAGCCATAACTTAGATGTGACGAAAAATCCCAGCGGACACGGAGGCCATTACGTAACCGGGAATAAAAGAAAAAAACTTTGAGAAAATCTGATTAAAGGGCACATAAATCAGAGTAATGTGTGTGTGTGTGTGGGGGGGGGGGTTATGCCTCATTTATACTTGTATGGATGCATGTTTGTGTCACTTTCAGATGGTATTTTTCAATAAAAGATGGACAAATGTGCTGTCCTCCAACAAGCTAAGACACAAAGATCATACTATGAGTTTTTAAAGCAGATCACCATCAACACAAACAACCAGGAGCATCCCAGTTCAGACGTTTGCACAGATTACTGAGACCGCCACCCAGAGGCAGCAAAACACTGCAGCACGTGGACACGTGTGTGAAACCTGCAGAAGTGTGTTCAGACATTCATCTGTAAGCTCATCATATGGGTCATTTACCTCTAGCTAGCTGTAATCTGAGTGCAAATCTGTTTATTTCATTTAATTTATTTATTTCAAAAGTTGGTTTTTAATGTCCTTTTTAATGCCTATGCTGCACCCCGCTGTAATGCTTCTAAGTAACTTCATGTAATCCATGAAGCTGTTTAATAACCCAGTTCTAATCTGGTCCTGCAGTCCAAAAATAATTAATTTCTATCATTGACTGCACTCTGGATAATAATCTAGTCATGATAAGTGATGATGCATTTAAACGGCCTGTTGCACGTCTTTGCATTAGCCTCTGACATAAATATAATCTGCTTAGCTGCGCTACCAGCACTGTGCAGGATGTCTCTATATTGTTGAACAAGCAGTGAAGTGTTGAAAGATTTAAAATCCTCCCAAAGTTTTAGAGCTAGACTTCATGAAAACATGAAGAAGAGGAACTGCTGTGACCCACCTGACTGCAGACACACACACACACACACACGCTCAGCTGGTTTATCATCACACAAGTGCATCATCACAGCTTTAATGGGCATATGGTTTGGTTACGTAGTCATCCTGGCAGGTATGCTAATTATCTGCGGGTGAGATAATCACGTGTTATTTTCATCATGTTGCTTCAGTGGCTGCTGCTGCTCACTGCAGCTCAGCATGTGAGTCCATGAGAAAATGTTCAATAAAGCCGAGAAGATTAAGAAACGTGTGAACAGCATGTCCACGGGGACAGTTTACTACGGTTCACTATAGTTTACTACATTTACTGCATTTAATCAATCACCATTTCAGTTCTAAGGTTTTGTTTTTTAAGCAAGCAAACAAACACAATTTAATTTAATTCAATTTAATTGATAGAATATGACTTAATTTTATTTATTTCTTGATTTGAAAGAAATAGAATTCATAAAGATTAATGTAATTCAATTCATGATTTAATTTATTAGATTCGATTTATTTCCAAATGTAATTTACTTTAATCTATAATCAAAATAGATTAAATTTTTACTTATTTTATGTTTTGATTTTACATTACATTGAATCAATTAATTTCCTGGTACTAAACAGTGCCGATTATGCGTAAAATATGAGACGATTTCCAGAGACTGAAGATGCAAAACTGAGACTGTGGAAGAGAAAAGAAGCCTTCACAGTCAGAGAATCATCTCTGACTGTGAAGGCTTCTTTTCTCTGTTATTCATAAACTGGATGAATGTAAAATAAATAAATAAACATCCTTTCAGACATGGTGGTGAATAACCTGGGTTATAATTTATTAATCCAAAAGCATTAATTTACCCAGCTGTTATACATAGTGGCAACAACTGCTACGTAACTGATATTTCCGATTGACATGAACACATCATCATGCAGGGGATGAATAAAACAGACTCCGCCCCTCCAGTGTAGACCTGAGTCCAGCCACAGTGGTCAGGTACATACTCGGGACACCTGAACTCAGCCGTATCCATCCCTCGCCTCAGGTAACATTTACTCCTCTTCTTCGTTTAACTATTTAACTCTTTTTTATTCAATCTCTATCATTTTCTGTTTTCTCATCTCTGTATCCTCACTTGTATCATAGTAGTTAAACCTTTAAACCCTAGATAAGGCAGATCTGTGAACCTCTGAGTCTTCATGCTATTCCACCTGCAGACTCAGACATTTTTTATCCCTGCACAGTTTGCCTCATCCCGAGAGGAAAGTTCCTTATTTCTGTGCTCAGTGTTGGATTTCCTGAACTAATGGATTTTATGCTCCAGTTTTTTTTTTCTCTTTTTCATCTTTAAATTGCAAAAAGTTTAACTTGTTGAAGAACAAAAGCAGCATTCACAGTCGTAGAGAACTAAAGCTTAAACCTGTATTCAGCCCATTTTTCTTTTACAGGATTAGACCTGTAAGAACTTTTCTGGGATATATTTGTAGACGAGAACTCTGTGTGCTTGTGAAAAAGAACAGAACATCGAATGTTTGGGGGGGGTTTCATCAGTCAAGATTTGATGCAACCTGTTGGGTTTTCCTTAGCAAGGCTATTATTTATCATGAATTGGCTTGTATGAATACTGATTTGATGACAATGAATTGGCTTGAATTGATTGGTCTGTAAAGTGCCCTGAGATTACGTTGTTGTGAACTGACGCTATATGTAAAAGCTGAATTTAACTTAATTTAATTTAATTGACGATGATCCTGTGAGGATTTTTGGAGCCCACAGTTCATTGGCTTTAAAATGACCCAGTTGTTGTCCTGTCAGGGAATCAGCCCTTAATCTGTTCCCATTGCAGACACAAGGGAGGAGAACAGGAGATGAGGAGGAGGAGGAGGAGGAGGGAGGGTGGGATGAACGGGAAGATTAACCAACCGGCTATTTATCTCTCTAATCCTCGACATTTTTGAATCTTGTGTAACCGATAGGTACAAACAGGCTTTACTGGGAGAAACAACCCGTTCTGGACATACAGCTGTTTATGTAACCAGAAAAGGGGAAACGGGGTGACTCCTCAAAGCACTGTAAAACAGGGTCCAGGTTCAGGGAAGTACGTATCCTGGAAACCAGGACCTGACAAGTCAGCACCTGGTCATGTCATTATTTACCCTGGGATGTAAGGACATCATGAACAAAGGGATGGCACTGAATTAAAACATGTAAAAAATACAATTATATGGATCATCTCTTCTTAGTTATTTACTTATTTGGCAAAAAATTTGTACATGTTAATGAATTCATTTTTCAAAAGTGGATTCAACCTATATGAAGACTGTTCACTTTTAGTTCAGTTCATTGACATGTTTCCAAAGAAAGTCGAGAAAAGAGCGGAAACGGTCAGTTAGGAGTTAGTTATGTACGTCATTGTTATGTCAAATTACTCCACAAACTTACTGAATGATGAGAATTAGAAGTAATTAATGTCATTTGTGCTCCAGGAGTCTACGGCAACGTCAGAGCCAAGATGGGGCGGAAGGAAATCATCTGCAGCTGGAAAAAAAGCATCAACAACATCAAGGATGTGTTTGACTTCAAAGGGAAAATGGGATCGTAAGTACAGCTCATGGAAAAGCAAATGATGTCTCTGAAGGAGGGTGTACCTCAATGCAGGATAATCAGGTTTATTATGATTTATTAGATTAATACAGTCATGTAGAATATTCAGTAATCACTTTAAAACTTTGGGCCCTGCAGTCGTTAAGTGTTTGCTGGTTTTGGAACAGCTGGTTTGGGTGGATGTGGATCCACAGGAAAGATCATGTGACCATTTGCTTCCTCCAGGAGAACATGACAGGACATGTCTGAATCTGAATATATATAATGAGAAAATATATGAATCATCATCAGTTGCTTTCCAAATTCCCAAATTCCAAATGATAGGATAGGATAAGATAGGCAAAGGCAAAGGCAAAGGCTATGCTATGCTATGCTATGCTATGCTATGCTATGCTATGCTATGCTATGCTATGCTATGCTATGCTGTTCTATGCTGTGCTATGCTATGCTAGGCTAGGCTAGGATAGGATAGGATAGGATAGGATAGGATAGGCAAAGGCAAGGCAAGGCTAGGCTAGGCTATGCTATGCTAGGCTAGGCTATGCTAGGCTAGGCTAGGCTAGGATAGGATAGGATAGGCAAAGGCTAGGCTTGGCTAGGTTACGATAGGATAGGATAGGCTGTAGCTCAGGAGGAAGAGCAGTTGTTTGCCAACCGGAAAGTTGGTGGTTCATTTCCCAGCTTCACCCTTACAACATGTCAAAGTGTCCTTGGGCAAGACACGTTGCCTCCTGATGTGCCAATCAGGGGATGAATGTGTATATTAGCACTCACTATGTATAAATGTAAGTGCTGTATGAGTGTGTGTGAATGGGTGAATGTGACATGTACTGTCAAAGCGCTTTGAGTGGTCAGGTGACTAGAAAATCCTAATACAAGTACAGTCCATTTAGGCTAGGCTAGGATATGATGCGATAGACTTTATTGTCCCCATGGGGAAATTAATCTTGGACTCAGTGCTGTTACATTAGCTGCCATGACAACAACAATAAACCACTGTAATCAACACACAAGCATCAGCCACACAGCAGAAATCATAAATATATTGCACAATACCCATTTGATATAAAAAAATTAGAGTAACACTGAATTAATTCAGAGAGCAGTTAGAGGACTGGGAACAAACTCCTCTGCATCTTTCCAGTGAGCAGTCTGAGATCAGCTGAAGATAATCCTGTTCATCACATCCAAGGAAGCTGCTTTTATCAATGGGGCCTCGTCTGTAATCTGCTCACCACTGAGACTGGTGAAGGACGACTGGGCTACACACGCAACTCATTAGATAATTATCTTTACAACTTCCTGGATAAGTCATCCTGAACCAGTGGGATTTAGATAAAAACATTAAAATTATGACTTACATCATTATATTTCTAATTTTTAATTCAGATTAAACTAATTTGAATTTATACTGAGGTTTCCCATCTAGTCAGTGTGAACAGGACTGAAACCTGCAGGAGCATCAGACTGTTTTTCTGCACGTTTTTGTATATCTGCATCAGGTTCGCTTCATTAATCACAGTCACCAGTAGCAAACGTTCTGCGGACGGCGAGTGTGTCCTGTAGTGTGAAAGCTGCTTTACTGCTCAGTCCTCTGCTGGCTGTGAATGAGTGTGTGTGCTGACGTCAGAGCAGCAGTGCAGGAACATCCTAGCACCACTTCGTTAGAGGATTACGTCTCTGACTGACTGTTTCAGAACTGAATGAGCGTAAAGGGAGGTGGCGCGAACAGGTGTGTGTTGATGCAAACACGAGACACCTACGTCTGAGTCAGCTCACTGCGTAAATCCAGCAGAGCTGCACATGAACTGCAATGCGTTTACTTATTATAGCAAAATGAAACAATGAAGTTAGTAAAGACGGCTTCAATTAAAATAAAATTAAAGACAAATTAAAAATGACTAAAGTGTGGATTAAAAATCCCTGAATGTTATGTTTTCTTTCAGAATGACAAATATCAGATTGAATACAACAGAGTTTTAAGCAGTTTTTACCATAAAGTGATGAAATAGGTCCCAGAATATGTATGTATCCAATATGATACACATGGCATTAAAGGCTTAATCAAAGAAAAATGCAATATTCCACTACAAAATAGCTTAAAGCCTTATCCACCTTATCCACCAATAGTATAACAGGATGCTGTGTGTATTACCATATTCAACTTAATTATTCAATGATATATTTCTAATTATTATTTATTTATCTATTTTTTATCAAGATAAAAACAAGTGCACTTGGGGGGCCTTGGGCCACAGTCATTCTTCAGACCAAAGGAAATAACAGACTTAAATGTTTCTCACTTTAATGAAAAGCTGTAAAACTAAAGTTTTCTATGTCCTTCAAGAAGAGGTTTCAGTTTGTCCAATTACTGATTTGATTAATTTGACATTGCCGGGAATTGGCGCTATACAAATAAAGATGAATTGAATTGAATTGAATTAATTTGTCAATCAGATGATCAGTAGTTCCATCTAATTGGATAAATCTGGAGATTAAATATAATCAGTCAGCGTCCTTATATCTGAGGTTTCTGAGAAGTGGGTTTTAAAGTCACTAATTAAGCACCTAAAGGCCATACCTCTCTGCACCGTCCATAGTTTGAGTTTCATCGTCATCTTTCTACACAATCTACGTCTTTTTAGAGACATTAAATAGACATACCTCTCTGCACCGTCCATAGTTCGAGTTTCATCGTCATCTTTCTACACAATCTACGTCTTTTTAGAGTCATTAAATAGACATATCTCTCTGCACCGTCCATAGTTTGAGTTTCATCGTCATCTTTCTACACAATCTACGTCTTTTTAGAGACATTAAATAGACATTTTATAATACCTAAAAGAAAAAAAAAACCTTCGTCCAGTCACTCAGGAAGTGATGTAGAAAGCAGGTTGTGATTATGAAGCAGAAACGGACACAGAATGGATTTTTTACACGGACAGTTTAGCTTTAAAGTTCTGCAAGATGGTTATCTGGACAAAACTGAGGTATTTTATCAACTAAGTTCTCCAATTAATGCAGGAGAAGGCGACTCAAACCGGCCACGGGTCGAGGAATAGAAAATTAAACTTAAAGTTGCGGAGACGCTTGTTCGCCTTGCAGCTGTGATGCATTCAATGTAGCCCGGAAATCCCAACTCTAACAGTCTAACTTACACAAGGGCAACTACAATATTAAGAAATAAACAAATCAGGTTTAATTACCTGTTTAGAATCTATGTGGGCTTCCTAACAGCTTGATAAGTATTATATACGTGTGCCAACAGAGACCAGCCACCCTGGGTCCCTGAGCAACGCCCTTAACCTCCCCAGGCGCAGAAACATGGCGGCCTTTTTACCAATTGGTATTAACAAGTAAAAGTTATTATTTTCAAATCATGTCTCTTAAATTTTCTAAATTCAGTAAGCTCCAAGTAGCATGCAACGATGCTCTTAGAGTCCTGTTGAAGGTCCCTCGCTGGACCAGTGCCAGTCTGCTGTTTGTGCAGATTAATGTCACCACATTAAGCGCTCTGATAAGAAATGTTGTTTATAAATTTATAATGAGACTCATGGACTCACAAAATGAAATTATCTTTGTTCTTGTAAGACCTGAGCAGAGCAGCATTAAGTACAGCTCTGTGCCCTGGAGGCCCTGGAGATTGTGCTAAGAGCATAGTCAAGTTATTGATTATTAGAAAAAATAAAATAAACAAATCTTAAAGTAACAGCATCACTCTTTGAGAAGAAACCATGGACATTTCATCTCTGTAACATCTTAGAAAAACAGAATACTTTTTAGTTTTTCTGAATTTTATAAATCTGAAATGTGTTTGTTTTATATCCGTGGGTTTCATCCTTAAAATAAACTTTTTTAACAGGCCTGACTGTGGTACCTGGACCATCACGAGAGGGGACCTTGTGGTACCATTGCAGATGTGTTTATATGTAATTTCTTCTTTTATCTGTACTTGCATGGTCTCATTTTCATTGTCTTCTTACCTCGGATCTACAGAAAATGAGTTGTTTCACAGGTTGGAGCGTCTTCAGCAGACCTGACTTGTTTCTTTGGTTACTGTTTTTGCTCAGGGGGTCATTTTCGGAGGTTTTCATGGTGAGGGAGAAGACAACAGGAAATCTTTACGCCCTGAAATGTCTGAAGAAAAAACACCTCACTCATAGCAACCTGGAAAATGAAATCAATGTATTGAGGAGGTAAGTTGCCCTACAGCTGCCTGCATGCAGAAAATGTCCAAGTTTTCTTACTGTTCGGGGTTAAACCAGACAGAATCTGCAACATTTCTCCCTGTTTCAGGATAAAACATGAGAACGTTGTGGGATTGGAGGATTTCTATGAGAGCCGGACACATTACTACCTGGTTATGCAACTGTAAGTGAACTCATCGTCCATATTAATACCTCAGTACTGATACGGATCATTTGTCTGATGTAACAGTGAAATCTGAGAACACTTTATAATCAGGGTAAATAAAACTCACGCTAACGTATTATCTTCTTATCTACAAGTATGTCGTGTTTACTTGTTTATTTTAGCTGAGATGAAGAATGTATTTACCTGCTCTTTGGCATGAGGTGGATGTTTTTAACTTGTAATGCTAACATGAGTCTGACTCAGTTGTGTTTCCCATAAAAGTCCAAATCTTTAAGGAAATAAGATGAAAATCAGTTGATGTCTTTAACTAAATCATATTTCAGGATGTTTTTTTTTCTAAAACTTCTCCAGAAATCAATACTAAAGCTAAATGTGTCAGGGGAAAACAGAGGAAAGAAGACTGTTAGTAAGACAGAAACACTGATGACTCTTCTTCTGTGTGTCTGTGTGCATGTGCAGGGTCTCCGGTGGGGAACTATTTGATCGTATTTTAGACAAGGGCGTTTACACAGAGAAGGACGCCAGTAAAGTGATCAAGCAGGTGCTGCAGGCTGTCAGCTACCTGCATGAAAACAGCATCGTGCACCGGGACTTAAAGGTAACACACACTTCCATGAACAGGACTGTCAGAAACATGTTTAGAGTAATTGTCATAGAAACTATTGTGTTTCTTTATTTTGAGCCTGATGTCACAGCGTCCCATCAGAAAATGGTACTTGCAGCTTCCATCTTAGCTGAAGTAAAGAGTCGGTGGATCATTTTTCTGATTAGTTTGATTTGACCACCAACAGTCGGTCCTACACACACTTCTGTTTGGGTTGTCTGTCGATCACGTGCACGGGCTTGTAATCAGCCTGCAGGACACCACAGAGGTGTACCGTGGATGATGGCCAGTTTATTAAGTTATGTTGCCATGGTAATGGTAAGCCGACAAGCTTTTCTTTTTAGAGTCGAGTGTGTTGAAGCAGGAAACGTCTAAAACCTGCAGGACCGTTGAAAAACTCTGCATTACATCTGAATTACTAGTTACTTTTTTATCACTTCTGTTTTTTTTTTTTTACTGTGTCATTGTACTTGTTACAATGACAATAAAAGAAACTTTATCTTTATCAGACATCCAATCCTTAGTGTGATTTCCATCTGAATGGTGGAAGATATATTGGATAGCTATGAAAAAGCTAAATGTAAGCCTGTACCTCCTGAATGAGCGGAATATTTTGACAGCCAGAAGTATGTGGAAATAGTTGGGGAAATATTTGGGAACTTTACAAACTTTACATGGCTCAGATCTCATGGCTGAGGAGACGTTCCTGACCCTAACCCTTACCTCTATCTGAACTTCACCCTGACATTTACCTGCCCTGGCCTCAGGATCATCTGTAAAAATCCTCTGAGCTCCTCCTTCTGTCTCCTTGTGTGTGAGCAGCCGGAGAACCTGCTGTACTACAGCATGGACGAAAACGCCAAGATCATGGTCAGTGACTTCGGTCTGTCGAAGACTGTGGAACATGGTGTGATGTCCACGGCCTGTGGGACTCCAGGATATGTTGGTGAGTTAACAGGAAGTCGTCCCTGCTTTGTTTACTTGCTACACAATGCTGTTATTTAAATGAAACATCAGATTTTCGAAATGTAAAAGTTTCTTTTTGAGAAGTTTTTTAAGGAAAATGAGCTCACTCTAGTCATCTGCTCAGAATCAGTCCTTAACTTCTGCCGAATACACAAATTCTACAACGCTAGCATTTGGACTGGATTAAGGATCCGTCCATATATATGAGACGATATCACAGATGATTTAACACAATCATTTCCATTCAGATCAAATCAGAAAAATCAGATTTTTCTTCCTGATCAATCAGATATTTAAATGGAAAACAATCTGTTCTCTGAGTCGTGCTTCACAGTAAATGTCAAACTGTATGTTTGGACTTTTTGTTCAATTCAAACTTCTGTGATTTCTTCAGCCTACTTCTACAGCCTAACATTTTTATTGAGATCAATCCTCATTTAAGTCTGTTTTTCCACTTTGTGTGTGTCATTACAGCCCCTGAGGTTTTGGCTCAGAAGCCCTACAGCAAAGCGGTGGACTGCTGGTCAATCGGCGTCATCACCTACATCCTGTAAGCACATTTCTTTTAATACGCAACACATTTCCCTGTGAGGAGGACCATGAGGCAGGTTGACAGATTAAAATGAAATTAAAGTATAATAATCCCAGAGGAAATGAAAAACCATTTCCAACAGAACCAGTAGGAAGCTGAATTAACAGGCAGGGATTGGACAGAAGAGGCAAAGCAAATAACATTAAAATCCCGTAATCTAAAGGGGAGAGAAAATACTTTCACAATACAGGACAAACACAAATCCTAAACTTACAGTAATATTCCCTTATAAAGAATTACTTACTTTAACATGGGATATTTTGTTTTATTTAGTCTTTTAAATGTTTGGAAATGACAAAATAATTGCCATTAGAAGTTTGTTTTATTTTGCAGTTTTCCAGATGATTCTTGTATTTAGTCAGTATGATGTAATAAAATGATTCATAACACATGAAACATTGTAATGCATACTTACCATCCCAGTTAGGAAATTGTTCCTCTACTTTAACCCCATCTTTAGTTATAACTATAAGCAGTGGGAGGTCTGGCATTATTAAGGTCTTGCTCAAGGAGGCCACAGTTGCCAGTCCAGGGACTTGAACCTGAGTCCTCCAGCCCCAAGTCCACCTCTTTAACCTCAAGGTCCACACTATATGTATACTTAATTTAGTGTAACAAAACAGTAGGAATAAATTCACCATGAAATAACAGACTAATAACTGTAACGGGTAAGACTGAGGACCCAGAAATTCCAACACAACACAGGAGTAAGCGTTTAAAGGACTGGATCTATTGAACAGAAGGAGTATGGTGATTGGTTGAGTGATTGGTAGAATGGCCGCCTTATCAAAGGGAAGGAGATGCAGATTCTGAACCAAACTCCATCGTTAAAGCCCCAGAAACGTAGTTAACAGGCAACGGTCGAACAGGAAAGCAGATTTCAGGATACTTAGGATTAAGCGAGAATCTGTGGTCAAGGGTCAGGACATGGGTCGATGTCCAGATATTTAGAAGAAGTCCATCATGGCTGAGGTTAGGTGAGGCGAGGTGAGCGTAATCTAGGGACGTGAACTTGGTCGGAAACTTTGGAACAAACAAGCACAGGGAAAGCCTACTGGACATCTACTGGTATAAGGCTGCTGATAATCTGGCAGAGACTGGAGAAGAGCTTAAGTGGTGCTGTGCACAGGTGAGGGAAAGAATTAGGAAGAGGGAGGATTGATCACTTCACAGGATTGGGGAGATTGACTGTAGAGTTTAAAAACAATCAGACAGAAAAGGAAAGGAAACTGGGAACTCATCCAATATGTGTGGAGAAAAACCAGTTTAATCCTATCACACTGATCATGACTAAAAAAAGTCTGTCAGCTTTTTCTCAGAAATATCTCCTTAAAGAAATAAACCTGTATTTAGACCTACTTTACTCTCTGTGAAGACTTCTCTGTAGCAGATAAAGTAAAGTCTGCAGACATACTGAGCTTTGCTGCCTTCTCTCTGCAGGCTCTGCGGCTACCCTCCATTTTTCGAGGACAACGAAACTCGTCTGTTTTCAAAGATCATGAGGGCTGAATACGCCTTCCATTCACCTTTCTGGGATGACATCTCTGAGTCAGGTATGAAAACACTTCTCAGCCTTCACATTAAAGTGGGACCAACTGAAGATGCTTCTTCCTGCAGGTTTAACAAAGAATAACAGGAGAAAACATTAGATTTCCCCCAGAATGGCAAGCACCTGAACTCATCTTTGTAACGTTAAGCTCGTTAAGCAAAACCATCGGACTGAGTTGTGCTTGTCCCAGTATATGATGCAGTGAAAGAGGCGATCTAAGTATAGAGCAGGATTTATTCATGTAATCTTTGAGATTAGCCTGATATAGACCGGCAAAATGACATCACCCTCTGAAGACATTTATAGTGGTTTGACCTGCTGGATTAAGCCAAATATAATTCCCCCAGTTACTAAATCAGCAAGTACAGCGCGCTCACCTTCCACTCACACCTTCACAGCCATGCTAGCCGCCCTCCTGCCCTAAAGAAAACTATCAGGATTTCAGATTTCATGTGAAAAAGTGGTCCGATTAAAATTCCTTCCATCCCTGCTAACGCTGAGAGGGAATTAAAAAAACAACAACATTACAGTAAAGAAAAGATGTTGAAGTTCTGATGCAGATGAAAGGCAAAGAAATGTTTTGCGCTTTCAATGGCCGTGCAGAAGTATGAACAGGTACAGGGCCCACAGGGGTAGCTAGATCAATGAAAACATAGGGAAGCCCGCAAACAGAAAATAAGAGTTTTGTTTGTGCACCTAGCACCGTGTAAATAAATCATGGATTTTTGCATCCTATAGCCTCTATTATTTTCAATGTTCTGATGCAAACAGATATTTTCACCAGTTTGACCTTTAACAGTGTTACACCATCATCCAGTAAGGAGATCTGACCTAACTGGATGCTTATTGTCATGAAAGTTGCTACATTTTGGTCCCCATTCTTGTTGTTGATAAGCAGCGTCTCCTGACTGGATCAGTCAGGGCTCAACACTGAAGATGTCCATCATTAAAGAAGCTTGCACATCTCTTAACACTGAGCTTCATGGGTGTTTACGTTGAGGATTTTGATAATTAAAGAAATGGTCTTACCTGTAGATGAAGTATGTATTGCTATATTGCTGTAGGAGTTGACAGTAGGCTGATGTTGACAGCCGTCCGTCTCATGTGTCCACAGCCAAAGAGTTTATCAGGAATATGATGGAGAAAAGCCCCACAAAACGCTTCACCACTGAACAGGCTCTCAGACACCCCTGGTGAGTCCTAATCTCTGCAGCACACATGCTCATTGGCCTTTTTTCCTTGTTTCCACACTAAACTTGTTTTCCTGATATCGTTCCAGGATTGCAGGAAAGGCGGCTAAAGACCTGGACATTTATCACTCAGTCTCCGCACAGATGGAGAGAAACTTTGTCAAATCCAAATGGAAGGTGAGTAACACCACCGCTGGCTGCGTTACACACACACACACACACACACACACACACACACACACACACACACACACACACACACACACACACACACACACCTTTTTTTCCTCTTTTCTTTTTCTTTTATTATAACTATTTTAATTTATTTTGGTTCAATTCAGCTTAATTTGTATGCCACCAATTCACAACAATATCATCTCAGGTCATTTCACTGACAATCAATTTGAGCCAATCAGTTGTCATCAAGCTGTGGTAATTATATTATCATTGCAGTCATTTAAAATATTTATTATTATTTAAAATACATGAAAATATAACATCTTTAATGTTTCGCTGTGATTTTTCCTTAGCATGTGTGGTTGTGCATGTGAAGGGCTCAGACAGGTTTATTTTTACAGCAGTGCTTTAGCCCTGCTTTGGCTCCTTCAGTCGTGGGATGTAACGTGTTACATGTAACACGTTACATCCCGTGACTGAAAAACTGCCTAAATACCCTATAGTGGAAAGACAAAAGTGTCAGTTCACTCTAAGTTTAATTGAAGGTGAGAACTTTGATACATAAGACTTATGTGTATTGTGAACTACAGGATATCCACAGCGTTATGAGGACCCAGATCTCTTATCATTTATCAAGTGTTTAAGCCAAAGGGTAGTAAACAAAGTTTAGAAGTGATTAGAAACAAACTGTAATATTTATACGTGATCATGCCGTGTCCTCCCAGTCCCCACTGCTCAAACATGTGTTTGATGTCACCAGGGCCACTGTTAAAAAATTGGTTCCCTAAGAAAGATTGCCTTGTGGTGCCCCCCTAAAAGCAATTGAAAAGTTAAAATGTAAATGATTTTAACCTTTTTAATGCCAGGTTGATTAACTGAAATCCCCCTTATTATCCTAATTATTTAGACCAATTGTGTACGATTAAATAAAAAAAATTTAAAAAGTTAAATCTATGGCGAAAATCGAATCATGCTTTCTCTGACGTTAGGGTTTCTTTTTCTTTTTTAGTTAAATAGTAAAATATGTAATTTTTACTGTTTATTACTAAAATCAGCCCCATTATAGGCTAGGGCATGAAGTGCTAATAGTAAAAGTAAAAGTAAAATTTTGAAATTCGTAGAGATACTTTCTTGTTGCACACAGCTGTTGACTTCTATTACGAACAAATAAGGGATAATATTATATGCAGATTTACACTTTTACTTTAACTTGAGCTAAGTGATAGTTGAAATTATTCAGTACTTTTTAAAAGTGTATTTATCTAAAGTTTATGTATTTATTTGATTGATCACTAATTTAAATGAGAAAGGTTTCTATTGATAACTGTAATGTCATGCACATTTTCTCATCATACAAACTATGAAGTCTCAAAGCTTCTCTCTCTTTTTTTTAGTTTTCATCATCTTTATCACTGTTTAGATTAATGACAACAAATTGTTATATACTAAGTATCAAAAAATGATTAAAAACAAACATCATTTCTTGTCTTTCTGATCATTTCCACCTCCAAATCTCCTGGTGTGAGGAAACCATTTCTCAGCTAAACAGGAGAACGTGTTCCGGTCTCCTTATTGAACTCATATCCCCAATAATTCACCTTTCACCTTAGTTTCAGTGTATAAACAACATGTTTTAGGCATAAAAAAATACAGTTTACCTGTTAGAATGATGATTGATAATGGTGATGATGATGATGATGATGATGATGATGATGATGATGATGATGATGATGATGATGAAGGATGGTAGTGTCATGTGACTGCCCTCCAGTTACTGGTCATGTATAAAACAAGTCATCCAGTAAATCCAACTAGTTATATTTTACAGTGATTGATTATTAACATGATTTTATAGTTCAGACGTAGGAAGCAGTCTGACTGGTTTTTTTCTGTATTTTCCATCAGCAAGTCTTCCATGCAGCTTCAGTTGTCAACCACATGAAGAAACTGCAGCTGTCCCAGCCTGAGCCCACCCCCTCCGCGCTCTCATTGCCCAACATCGTAGTCCCGTCCTCCCTGCTTGATGAGGAGCCCTGCCACAAGAAGGAGGACCCCCTTGACCCCAACGGGAACCCTGTTCATCTCTCCTGCAGTGACTCCACGTCAGCCATGGATCTCAGTTCACCTGTGAGAACCAGTCACAGTGAACTTGGGAGTGCTCTCACTGCTGATGGACCAGAGGAGGTCCGCAGCTTCCACTCAGAGACTGATTCTGCTTTCAGACCATCTAAGAGGTGAGAGCCGCTCCCTGTTTCAGACATTGAAAAATCCCAGCCGACCTCCATATTTCTGTCCTGAATCATTTCTTCATGTTGTTGTTCTGCTCTGGTTGCAGCCTGGACGTCTTGGCTCAGAGGAAGGACCAGCCTCATCAGTCTGGAGTCTGTTCTGTCATGTGATTGGCTGATTTACCTCACCTGACCCTAATGCAGGTAAAGATTTGTGTTGAGAACTCAGATGTGGACGTCCTGTCCCCAGGCTTTCTGTAACTGAGGACTCGTTTTCTGGTTTTCAGTTTGTGTGACGAGTCGCCGGCTTTCAGTGATGGATCCTTCTTCTGGACACGGAGGCGACGTGGCGCCCGCTGCTCAGCTTTCTCATGTCTGCTTTGGTTCCCGGCTGCAGGAAAATGCCCATCGATAACTGCGTGTGCACTGAATTCAGATAACTGTTTACATCCAGTGAAGGTTCAACACATTTTAAACAAATAGGATGTTATTTACGTCCTGAAAACAATGATTTATTGGCTCTTACTGGCAATATGTAACTAAATATCTGTAAACTGCTTTCTTTTGACTAGATTTAATTGAAAGTTTAAGTCGATTTGTTTAACCTCCTCTTGACGAGAGTCCCCTGTTCAGGGGGACAGCATGAGATACTACTGCACAGATGTTTGCACACACTAGGAAGCAGCAATCTTAACATGTAGCATGCCAAAATGAAGGGGAGAAACTCAGCTAAAAGACTCTACCAAGCATTGGTATCCAAACCAAACGAAGTTTAAACTCCAAGTAATTATCTGGGAATGTAACAAAAACATGAGAACATGGCTGTCTGCTCTAAAGTGGGCAGTATAAGAGGATGAAAGTTTTTTTCCAACATGTGTATGTGTATGTGTGTGTTTCCATTCATCTGACCCTCTTCAGACTTGGTTGGTGTTTTACAGTTTTACAGTTTTGACCCTGTAATCATCAAGCCGATGAACCCTCACACACATTCATACCTCTCTGATATCTCACTATTTCAGATGATGCTGTTTGTAAATAAACTAAAAGAAAAAAAGGGAATGAGCTGATGGAGCACCGCCTCAGCAGCAGCAGCGGCTGCATTAGTCTTTATTAATACGCTTATTTACATTCACAGTCAGACATTTTATTAAAATGTCTCAGACTTGGCAGGTTTTCGGACATATATTATGCTGCCATGCTGAATTATGGGATGGATTTTAGTCCAACTTCCATTTGACTACATTTTATTTGAGTTATAGTCATGACAACAGTAACAGATGTTTGCTGTGATGTCTTGAAGCTGCTCTCTTCTTTAATAACTGAACTCATCAAGTGCCACGAGCTGGTGTAAAGATGCTGTTAACACTAGTGATGCCATGTATGATTCCTTATTCATGAGTATAGCCTCTCTATGATATGCATTTTCTTTTTTTATGTATTATTTTCTCAATAAATAAGTAGCAAATCATTGTCCTGCGTCTTTGTGGTGAGCTGTGCTGGAATAAACACAAACTTTACTGTAAACAAGATTTTATTCCAAACTGTGCAAAGTACAAATCCAGAAAAATAAAATAAATTGTGTAAATGTCACAAAGCATAACCAAAAAAAACCCACAGAAATTAAATGAAATAAACAAAATCTATATCATCTGGTTGTGGGCCCTGCCACAAAAATACTTTTATATTAAAGTTATCCTGAATTTCTCCTGCGTCCATGTCAGTTCTGCTAAGCTTCGTTTAACTGGAAGAGTTTGCCTTAAAAAAAGTTTATGTTTGTCAGATCTTTTTTTCATTGCACTGGACCGGACTATAGTAAACTGGATTTAACTGGACTGATGTAGATGTAACAGTGCTTCAGGTTGTGAATTAGTGCAACATAAATAAACTCAATAGAATTATTTTTATCTCATATTCAGTAATCGGACAGACTGAGTCGTATCTGCTGCGTCCTGCGGGCTCTGGCTTTCTGGTGGATTTGGTTTGTAGCTATGAGAAATGTCCATACATAGGAAAAAGGCTGCTCAGGTGTCTCAGCCCTGGCAGGAACTCAGGTCTCTGGCTTTCTTTCGAAGTTTATCCAGCAGGTCTTGCAGCTTGGTGTCGAGTCCTTCAAGCTTAGTTGATTTCTGAAGAATCTCGTCCTGCAGCTTTCTGAGAGAATCTGCTTTTCCTACAGAGACAAGAGGACAGTCACCACCTAATGATCCCGATCTCACACAACATGTCACTTCCTGTTTTTGCAGATTGGAGTTTTATTGATTTATGTCACTTTTTTAAAAAGGTTAATAACAAAGAAAAGTCATCAAAAAGATCTATTAATGTAGAAGAGGGAAACAAAACCATCTGGACCACTTTGCGGCACGCTGTAAAAAATCTATAAATTACCGTTTTTTTCTATATCATTTCACAGATTTTCCATGCATTTCTAAAAACGGGTAAATACCAATCAGATTGAAGAAATAGACTGTAAATGTACATCGCTAATGTAAATTAACATGAAGAATCTGTGGATGTGAAAAAACATCAAATTACCATTTTTGAAAAGAGAATATTTCATTTCACATTAAAAGACGGTTATAATACATTTTTTAATTCATTGTAATTTCAATAAAATGTCCTTTTTAAAAGAAAATAGTTAAACAGCTAAATTCAAGTTTAGTTCTGTTAATACTTGTTATTGTTATTTTACTGTGAATCTATTCACACTGTTTATGTTAAACTTAATAAAGTTTATATATCCTGCCTTGGTCCTGGTAATGGTCATGTAATGGGAATGGTCATGAAATAGGAATGGTCATGTAATGGGAATGGTCCATGGTAGAACAGAGGAACTGATAATTCCTTCTGCCACTGACATGGTTTAAACTTTAGTTAACAAATCCAAAGCCAATAAACTAAAGACTACTTTGTGGCACATTTCTTCTAACGTTCTTTGTAAGCATCGGCGTGCATGTGGTAGTGGGATCGGGGGGGGGGGGGGGATTGACATTATTGTTGTTGATGAAAAAGTGACCCTGCAGAAAAGGTTTGGAAACCCCTGGCCTAGAGGTTAAAGAATGTTAAAGAAGGTTAAAGAAAATCGTATTATAAAATCCGTTAATAATTGCAATCATCTGCCATTTTTAGACAAATATTTTGTATTTTGACATGTTTTGATGATATTTACAGGTTATTTTACATGCTAATGTTTTTTTACTATACATTAAAAAGCTGAAATAAAACAAAACATCCCATCTAAAAGTAAAGGGTATAAACTGTAATTTTACAATTTGTCTTTTCCTGTTTTTTTTCACAGTATTTTTCTGACACCCAAGAATATTACTGTTTTTCTTACTTTTTTTTTTACAGTGTATCTCTGCGACAAAGTCACAGAAGATACATCTAAACAGATGCTGTTAATGAAAACAAATAAAACCTTTGGACTTTCTAAATGGAAACACAAGTAGCAGCAGAGTGATTTTGTAGCATTGCATGCTTTGCTTTATTACCCTCCAGGCTCTTCATCATGTTGTCAGTGGTGTTAGCCAGAGCTCCAGCGTCCTCCTGCAGTTTCGCCAGCCGGTCTCCCACAGGACCCGACTCTCCAGGTGCTCCAGGGGTTCCTTTTTCTTTGAGATTATCGAGCTGTTTCTCCAAAGTCAACAGATCCTACAAGTGCACATATTTGCATTAGTACATATATGAATGGGAGCTCTGGATGCAGATATCAGCCTGATCAGAGAAGCTGAGCCTTCACATGGTTGTTTCAGTCAGTCCATTACAACTGATGGAAGTTTCTGATGATAATGTCATGAGATGGCTGATGCATAGTCTCACAGAATGATCATTTATCTACAAAGGATTCATGTTAAATGGAAATTTACACTTTATCGGCTCTACCTGTTCACCTGTTTGTTAACACACATATTAATCAGCCAATCACATGGCAGAAACTTAATAAATCTAGTCATGTAGACATGAGAAGACGACTTGCTGAAGTTCAATCTGAGCTTCAGAATGAGGAAGAAAGAGGATTTAAGTGACTTTGAACGTAACATGGTTGTTGGTCTGAGTGTTTACACAACCATCTCTAGGGTTTACAGAGAATGGTCTGAAGAAGAGAAAATATCCAGTGAGCAGCAGTTGTCTGGACCAGAATGTCTTGTTGATGTCAGAGGTCAGAGGAGAATGGGCAGACTGGTTGGAGATGGTGGAAAGGCAACAGGAAGTCCAATAAGCACTGGTTCCAACCAAGATATGCAAAATGTCATCTCTGAACACACAACACGTCCAACCTAGAAGCAGATGACCAGGTGGAAACATGAAACCATAGATCCATTCTGCCTTGGATCAATGCTTCATGCTGCTGGTGTAATGGTGTGGGGGATATTTCATGGCACTGCACTGAGCATGACAATAGCCTCCACAGTCACCAGATTTCAATCCAGTAGTAATGCTTCTCAATCCTGCTCCTCAGGACCCAATGCCCTGCATGTTTAACACACCTGATTCAGATTAATAGACCTCTTGTTAAGCCTGTTAATGAGCCATTCATTTTAGCCAGGTGTGCTAAAGTACTGAAACAGGGGGTCCTGAAGACCTGGATCGAGAAAGACTGCAATATGGGATGTGGTGGAATGGGAGATTCTCATCATGGACGTGCAGCAACTGTGTGATGCTATCATGTCAATATGGAGCAAAACCTCTGAGGAATGTTTCCAACACCTTGTTGGATCTATAGCTGCATTTCCATTACAGTTTTTCACAAAAAAAAAGCGATATTTCAGCGACAAAGTACAATTGCGATATGCCGATGTTTCCATTGAATGGTGTTTAGCACATAAGCCGTAATTGAAGTAAAAGCTCAACCCACGAGACCCAACTCTGAGGAAGATGGAGATACAAAACATTTTATGTTTTGGAGCATTTCGCTGTTGTCTGTGATCAAAAGATTGTTGTAGAAAGATTCCCGTCTCCTCCTCCATTCATACATTCCCAGCCATCTTAACTGTAAACAAGCTGGTCACGCGACGTCCCCACGTCACGTCCGGTGAAGTGGAAATGCGGAAAAAGTGTTTCCATTATACATTTGCGAAATACTTCTATATCGATATGTCTGAAAAACCACCTCATGAGAGCGTAAAAACTTTTTAGTGATATTTGAGAGGTTTTTCCAAATGTAGGTGTTTCCATTACCAGATTTTTATAGCGATATTTAGGTTTCGCGCAATTTTAGGGGTAATGGAAACGCAACTTATGACACCAAGAATGAAGGCAGCTCTGAAGGAAAAAACTGTCAAATATCAAAGGATTGTCAGATATGGAGAAGAACTTCCTCTTTGACCCTCATAAGTTCTGGTTCTGGACAAACTGTTGTGAAAGTGAGTGCAGACATGTCTGATTAGAACATGTGCACCAGGTCTCTCACCTTAGCTGCTGCAGCTGCTTCATCCTCGGCTCTGTCTGCATCTTGCTCAGCATCCTGGGCCTGCTGTCCTCCGTTTTGCAGCAGCTTTTTTAGCTCGTCCAGTTGAGGTTTCATCGGCTTGATCAGTTTTGATATATCATCCAGTGTCTTCTCTGCCGGGCTCAGCTGGTTTTTGGACTGTAGGAAGAGAAAACTTTTAGCACTCCTTTATGTGCAACCACAGCGTTATCCATCCATCCATGTGTGTGTGTGTACTTCCTACCTTTGTCAGGTTGTTGTTGAGGCTGTCGATGAGATCCATGCTGTCTTGCAATTTGTCCTCCAGGTCAGAGAGGGAGTCTTCAGCTGAGCCGAAGCTGCCCAGCAGCCCGTCCACATCAGCCTTCATTCCCAGTGCGATGTCCCTGTGAGTGTACAACCAGAGGACACATCTGTCATCACTCTGAGAGAATGAACTCTTGTGATGATTTTATATTTCCGTTCATTTTTCCATAACAAGTTGCAGAAATGAGGTTTAACAAGTTATATGAAACCTTGCTGGAGCTCCAGCTCCACTGTTTACAGTGCCAGGGTGGTACTGACCACCTCTGAAATCTGATTGGACATCTCGGGTGATTGACAGGTCACCGGAAGAGGAGGACAGAAACCTCTTTCCAGACCTGCATGGTCACCAGTTGGAAGTCAATGTTAAACCTTATGGGTAATTGTGGACTTTGTTGTCCTTTCAGGTAATTTTTTGCACAGTTTTTGGTATTTTCCTAATTTTTATTCATTCATCTTTATCATACTTTATTAATCACAGTGGGGAAATTCTTTCTCTGCATTTAGCCCATTCTAGTTAGACTAGTTGCACTTGGCTGCCAGGCCAGATTCTGGCACCCACAGACTTGAACCCAGGACCTTCAGACCTAAGCCCACCTCTGTAACCACTGCCTAAACTAGGCTACCACTGCCTAATTAGTCATCTTTAAATATATTGACATTAACTGCACATTTCTAGAAGAGATTTTGTTATGTTATGTGAGGCTATTAGCCTGATGTTAGCATGAAGCTACGTAGCAGTGCTAATCTACTTCTATGCTAGCACTACATTAGTTTTAAAATAATGCAGAGACCATGTTATGTTTAGTTTTCAAAGAGTGTATTAGGGGCTATATATCAACTCAGTTAATCAAATTTACACACTGGAATTGAAAATAAACTATAAAGATGCTGAAATAGTCTCTCAGTATCACATTACTTAGCGCTGACTAAGCTACATGATACAGAAGGCTAGCAAGGCAGCTAGTTGGTTTTAAAGTAGCTACAGGATGAAAATGTGGAGAAAAATCTTGTAACCAGTCTGATTTAGTATAGGAAGATATATGAATGAAGAGAACTGGGATATTTCTGACTTTTTGGTAAACAGGAAGGACACAGATCAGGCTAAGACAGACCGTGACGTGGAGCTAGCCGTAAGGATCAGGTCTAACTCTGCCACTGCATCTGTAGCAGGGGTTGTCTGACAGTGAAGTGTGATGGCACACCTGGCACTCTGAGCTTCCTCCAGCAGTTTCCTGGCTGCATCCAGCTGTGGTTCGGCCTCCTTCAGCACAGCTGTGCTATTTGGTAGATTCTCCGCCAGATCTTTCAGCTCCTTCAGCTTTTCCTTCAGAGCAGCCAGTTTGAGGGGCAGCTCGGCCTTCAAGATCCAGTCACTCACCTCCTGGATTTGAGTCAAGTTGGAAGATGGGTCTGGACACAAGATGGGATGAGATTAGAGCTGAGTTACAGAGGAAAGAGCAACCTCAGAAACCCTCTGAAACTCCTTAAACCATCCTTACCTGACAGGAAGTCTTTCAGCTCCTTCACAACCATCTGTGTGTCCTTTAAGTCGTCTTCGATCTCATTTCTGGGCCGCTTCATGTTGTCAGACAGCCTCTTTGCAGACTGTCTCACCTGATCCGTCGCCTCTTTCGCTTTCTGGAGCTGCAATTGAATGAAAGGTAAATAACTATTAAGCCTCTTTCAGACTTGCATTGCGGAATAAGTACGATAAAGTCCATCCGCTCTTTAACCGGAGTTGTCTTTTCAGACTTATCGCTTCCTCTCAGACTTTTAACGTCGCAGCTACGTTCACACATGAGGAAATGTTCCGGATAAGTCTGTTGTCAAGACATGGTAGGTCGTCTTTGTGTTGCGACTTGTCCGGAACATTTTCCTTTGCGTTCAGGCAAAACGACGTGCCGCAACATTTCCGATCTTATGACATGGGGGCTAGCCGGTAAATATCCGCTAAAGCTCTGAGGTAAAACAGCGGAACGTTTGTCTGAATGCAACCGGTATAAAAGACAAAGTCTGCAACATTACCGCTTTTCAGAGCATGTCTGAAAGGGGCTATAGAAATAACTCTTTCATTCCAGATTCCAGGTCTGGCCTTTGCATTTGGAAGCTGTTGCTGTGAACGTACAACGTGCAGTCAAAGAAGCTCATGGGGTTCAGATTCAGGCAGTCATTGTCTGCAGATGATTCTTAACGAATCATTAAAAATAAACATTTTAACAATGGTAATTTGTCCAATTACCTTTGGGATCCTGATATGAGGAGACTTTGTATTAAGATGGTTGCGATTTTTAAATATTTCATAGGAAATTTTTGTTCAATCCCTTGACTGAAACCTGAAAGTCTGCACCTCAGTGGTCTCATTTCAAATCCAGTGTGGTGACACGAAAATCACGAAAATTGTGTAACCTTCCAAATATTTCTGGGCCAAACTGTACAAACTGTGTGTGTGCAGATGGAGCGAGTGTGTACCATCTCAGTTGCCTCAGTGATCTTCCTGGTGAATTTGTCCAGCCGATCCTTCACATCCTGAACGTCAGCATTTGCCCTTTTGCTCAAGGGCAGACCACCCACACACTCTGCCCCCTTTTCACAAAGTGGGGCTCCATCCGGTGGGCACAGATCTTCGCCGTTGCACCGGATTGGGGTGCAGGGCTCTGAACGAAGGCTGCCGCACACCTGAAAAATGAAGTCACAGATTCAACCTGAGGTCCAACATCCCTGAACCAGAACCTGATCAAGTATCATCATCAGTCTCAGCTCAGTCCTGGATCAAGAGTTTGTTTGGTTTTCATGTGCCTGACTCGATGAAGTCTTGTTTGGTACCATTTTGGCAGCAGGAGTGAGGTCTGGTTGGGAGGCCATGCTCTGGTTCAGCTTGCTCAGGTCTCTGGTGTTGACCGGCTGAACTCGATTGTGAATGTCTTTAGCCTCTTTTCTGATATCAGAAGACTCTTTCACCACGTTTCCGCTGGCATCCACCTTCTTGGCTGCATCTGTAGACTCATCGTAGGCATTCTTGATGACCTTAAATGCCCCTGAATTAAACAGAAAAAGTTTATTTTACATTACAAATGTATAAAATATTCTATTTTTGGAAATACCGATGGCGCGAAGGTAAAGGGAACCACTTTTTCTGTCACCGAAAACTAAGTTATGCATCAAAACAGCAGTGATCAATGACCCATCATCTCCTGACCTGCATTGTTTGGACTGATGGAGTTCTCCACAACATCTTTCTTAGCTTTGTAAATCAATGAGAGACTGTCCAGCAGAGCTCGCAGTTTGTCCAACTCCAAGTCCAAACCAGGATCTTTTCCCAGGGGAGAAAGGTCATTATCAACCTCGTCCACCTTGTCCCTGCAAGACAGTGAAAAAACCATTAGAACAGGGTGAGAAAATGGGAACAAATTGATCAGATCTCAGCAGCTCCTCACCTGAGCCTCTCCAGCTCAGACAGAGCTTCATCAGCTTCTCTAACAGAATCAAGTGGAAGGGAGACAGAGTTCCTGATCAGGTTCAGGCTGGCCTCAAGAGCCCGGATGCGTGGACCAAAGTCGTCACCTCCGGGACGAGAGGGGAACTCGGGAGAGAGTCTCTCCAGAGCTAAGCTCATGTTTTTTCTCTGGGAGTCCAGTTGGAAGAAGCAGGACGGACAGAGCTCGCAGGCGGGGAAGGAGTCACAGTGTCCTGAGCTGCAGGAGTCACAGCGGGGTCCGGTCACGCCCGGCCGACACAAACAGACCCCGGTTTGCTTGTCGCAAACGTCTGGAAGAGTTCCCTCAGCATCACATGAACACGCTGTTGAAGAAGAAATAAAAGAAGATCCAGCTCAAATCCACTGAAATACTTTTCCATCTATTCCCATCTTCTGTCTTGGGTCATTACAGGACAGAAAGTCTTCTCTCAAAAACTGTTGGTTTGATCTGTAGAACAATCTAAGACTGATCTTTAAATAAAACCCCCAGCCACCCAAAATCTATTCTATGGAAAATAACTCATTCTTTTTGTTTTTTCTTCCAGAAAAACAGTGACTTCGTGTCATCAAACTGGCATTTAAAGGGTTAAATTAATTAGCCGTATACAGAATGCATTTTAAACCTTCACACATGTATAAAATTATGCAAATACTACTATAATCACTTGCACATACACATTAAATAAACTCACATACACACGAGTAACGTCTTACATACAGACTAACAATCAGGCCCTGATTTATCAAAGGTTTGTGTCTCTTAAAACACGCCCAAACGTGATAACTGGTGCAAAAACATGCTGCAGCTGATCTACCAACCTGGTGCATCTAGGAATGCGCCCACATACGGGGAATATAGCAGCGCAATCCATTTTGCGCATTTGCCTTCAATGAATATACTATCTGCGTTTCTAACAGAACGCACAAAATACTGGGAGGAGTAAATGCAAATAAATCTGCTTTGCACAGGCAACGTGATTTACTAAACGTGGAAGTGATTGTGCTGGCTGTTTTTGTGCGCTCGCTATTTTAGATTTTAGTTCATCAGAGACTTCGACACACTTACATTCCTGTGTTGTCTTTCAACACATAATCTTGGTTAGACTTTTATTTTGATGAGCAGACCTTTATTCTGACAAGTGTTTAACGAGATCATTTCCTGTCAGTCACCTCATGGAAGCAAGCTAGCCTGTCTGCATGCTTTTTATTCCCTCCACACTGCAAATGCTACAGAGGCAATGTGTTGAGTACATTTTATTGTTGAACTTTGGTTAATATTTACATAAACATTTACAAATAAAGCATTTCAAATTTTTGCTGTTATTAAAAATAGTAGTTTACATATTTGAAGTGAAAAAGACCTTGTGCAGTGAACATGATGGTAACTTTTTGTGTTGTATGTGTTACAGTTTTCACGCTGTCTGTGTGAAATGATGCAAAGAGCCACAGTAGAGAGAAAAGAGTGATGCTTACTATGACTCCTTTTCATTTGGGAGTTAAGCCCCACGCACATACTGTATATACAAGACACCCTATCGCCATTTGAATCAGTGATAACAGTACTGTATGTGAGAAGTTATACATGTGTATATTTGAGCTCATATTAGTGTCAATGATGTGTATGCACATTATACATTTTTGCATGAATAAACCATAAAAACGTCTTTCTAACTGAGTAAGACGCTGTTGAACTCACGCTGGCAGCCTATCAGAGGATTTCCATATGTACCATCTGGACACGTCGCACATGTTCGGCCTCCAAAGCCTGGCCTGCACTGACACTGACCTGTCAGCTGGACAGAAAACAAAATAATAATCACTAAAGATTAGATGAATATCAACATAAATCCAATAAATCTTTTTGTTTGTTCTCTCCAAGTAAACCAGGGACAAAAAAATCTGCAACATATGAAGCAGTTACATCATCCCTCCGTATGTGATGAATTCACTGTCTCATATTTCTTCTCCAATATCTCTGATATTCTTAATGATTGTTAGTGGTTGGAGCTCCGTCAGGGCTGAATGGGCACGGGTTGTGCAGATCTTACCTGGTCACAGGTGTCACTGATTGACCTAGTGGGGTCACAGTCACAGGGTTTGCAGCTTTCTGACAGGAATGGTTTCCAGTATCCTTCTGAACAGACGTCGCAGCTCAGACCGTGGACGTGGGGACGGCAGGGACACTGACCGGTCACCGGGTCACACACCTGAGAAAGGGAGCCGTCTGGAGAACAGGAACACTCTGGAGAAAAGGAAGTCCATGTTAGAAGGAAACTGAAGCAGAAACACATTTCAATTCTGGCACTAAAAGCAGGAAAAATGTGGGTATTTGGAAGACAGTAACACTGTAAAAGAATGAGACAGTAATAGTTATAGACAATAATATGAAATCTGATGCCACTGTGGAGGCAGTCATGAAGAAGAGCCATCAACACCTGAACGTTCTCAGGAAGTTTCAGGTTTTTAAAGCGAACAGAAAAATTTATCTTTTATTGAGTCCGTCTGAACATTTTCCACCATGACCTGGTTTGGAAATGTTACAACCAAAGTCTCCCAAAGTCGCCAGATTCACACGTCATGCTGTATAAGACCGTGTTGCATCCTGCTGTTCGTGCCACTATGTTCTTGTCAGAAGAAGGAAGTATTCATTCAGTTCAGTTGGGGGTTTAACCCTCACCCTGGCTCCAATAATCCAGAGGTAGTAGTTGTTAGTTTTAATGTTGCAGGCTCAGGGCCACACAGAGCAAGGCATTCAACACATAATGAAAGTTTGCAGAAGAGAAAAAGGAAACATGACTGACAAGTAAGGCTGCAGAAATGAAACAGTGACTGAGAAACAGCAGTGGGAAATACAGAGCCAGTAAAGGCTACCAAAGAATAACAAAAGTGATTTTTTAAAATAGTGAAATAATGCTAAATATGGGCCAGATAGAAGGAGCTGGTTGAAAAGTGGATTTAAAAGAAAACCCAGAAGAAGAGTGAAAGTTCCCGGTGTGTGTTGTAGTAGTTGTGTGTGTTAATGACTCACTGTTGCAGCCCTCAGGGTTGGATGCACTCAGGCCGTAGTATCCTCTCTTACAGCGGTCACAGCGGGGACCCTCCACGTTTGCTTTGCACTGACAGGAGCCTGAGTTGTCCTCACATCGGGCCCCATTTGCTGTCCCCTCATTGCTGCAGCTGCAACCTGGAGGTCACAAGACAGGAAATGCTCAGATGCTGCACACACTGTAGTGCCTGAGTTATTTCTTATTGCACTTACGTATGCAAGCATCAGGGCGGTCCATCCGGCTGTAGGGGTTTGGCTGGTAGCCGGGGGCACACTGGTCACACTTTGGCCCTGTGGTGTGATGCATACAACCCTCACAGACCCCTCCACTGGTCTGCCCGCTGGCCTCATACACCGCCTGGTCGAAGTAACAGCGCTGGGCGTGGTTGTTACACTCGCAGCCTGAGGAGAGAACAAAACAGGTGGACAACAGTGATGAATAACAACAACAAATCAGCACCTATGGGTGAGGGGAGGAGCGTAGGAACCGGTAAATCAAGAGCTTTGTCTTTCAGCTCCGCTCCTTCTTCACCACAACAGATCGATTCCTCATCACTGCAGACGCCGCACGATACTCCTGTCAGTCTCTCCCTCCTTCCCTCACTCATGAACAAGACCACAAGATACTTGAACTCTTCAACTTGGGGCAGGATCTCATTCCGGACCGGAAGAGGACACGCAACCTTTTTCCAGCTGAGAAGAACCATAGTCTCAGATGTTGAGGTCCTGATTCTTATCTCAGCTGCTTCACATCACAGCCTGATGAAGCCAACAGAACCACATCATCTGCAAAAAGCAAAGACTCAATCCTAAGTCCACCAATCAGGACCCCATAAACACCTCGGCTGGACCTAGAAATTCTGTCCATAAAAGTTATGAAGAGAATCGGAAACAAGGGGCAGCCTTGGTGGAGTTCAAACCCCACCAGAAACGGCTCCAACGTACTGCAATGTGAACCAAGCTCTGACACGATCCGCTGCTCCACACTCCTGAAGCCCTACCCATAAGACTCCCCAAGGGACACGGTCAAACATCTTCTCCAAGTCCACAAAGCAAATGTCGACAGATTAGGTGAACTCCCATGCCCCCTAAGACCCTGCATCTGGCGTAGAGATGGTCCACTGTTGGACAACAGGGACAAAAACACTGGTCCTCATTAATCTAAGGGTCCACTATCCAGCGGACCCTCCTCTCCAGGACCACCAAATAGAGCATACTTGGGAGGCTGAGGAGTGTGATCCCCTAGGTACACACCCTCTGATCCCCCTTCTTAAAAAGAGGACCCCCACCCTAGTCTGCAAGTCCAGCGCAACTGCCCCTGATGTCCATGCAATGCTGCTGAGGCGTCTTAACCAGGACAGTCCCACAACATCCAGACCTTCAGGAACTCTTGGCGGATCTCATTCAACCCCAAGGCCCTACCACTGAGGAGCTTCTTATTCACCATGGCAACACCCCGCCCACAGATAGGAAAGCCCACCTCTGAGTCCCCAGACTCTCCCCCCTCATTGGAAGAAGTGTCGGTGTTATTGAGGAGGTTTTTGAAGTGTTATCCCGACCAGCCCACAACGTGCCAAATGGAGGTCAGTTGCACCCCATCATCACTGTACACATTGTTAATGGGGGACTGCTTCCCCCTCCTGAGCCACCGGATGGTGGACCAAAATCTCCTAGAGGCTGCCCTGAAGTCTTTTTCCTCTCACACCCGAGTTTTTGTCTCAGTAACCTCCGATGTCGCACTCTGCTTAGCCTACCGACACCTATCGGCTTCTTCAGGACTTAAACAGGTGAAAATCCCCCTGTAGGACTCCTGACAGCATCCTATACAACATCTCTGCTTCGACCATGAGGGCATGGAACATGGCTCATTCAGACTCAATGAAATGAGCAGGAAACACTTTATGGTTGACTGATTTATAATGATAGCTCAATTCTTTGTCTGTATAAAAATACCATCATCGTCAATTCAGCTTATTGATTCATCACCAATTCACAACATTACATCTGTCATCTGAAGCAAATAGAGATCAAACAGATTCTTTATAAACCCAGTTCCCTGTCATGTAGTTACTATCAGTCCAATGGTTGTACTCATATAAAACCATTTCAGGTTCCTTGCTATGATTTCAATGGATGATTCAGAGTGTGCACAGAGCAGTGGGCGACACTAGAGAGAAACAATTCCCCTCCAACAGTTGGACTCCTGCAGCAGAGCCAGACTGAGAGTCTCAACATCAACTTCTACTGAATTTCCATCTGCTTTCTCTGACTTTTAAACCTCGATGGCTGTTGTTTCTTTTTAGATATTATTTCTAAATGTAAAAAGTCTTTGAAATGATTGATTTTGTGTAGAACTGACGAGGTTTTGTATTTCTATCACAGTTTTAAAAGTAATGTAAGAGGTGGGTGAATTCTTACGTTTGCAGGAATGAGTGTTGCCCTCCTCTGCAGGCCTCCAGGGAAGATCGTTGTAGAGATCAGCACAGCGCTCACAGTTCAGACCTCCCGTGTTGTGCTTGCAGTCACACCGAGGATCCACCTGCAAGAGGAAATAATAGGATCAAAAATATGAAACACTTGACATCGTTCTGAATGGCTAAATAAGCTTCAGTAAATTCCTCCTCATACACACCTGCACGGTGCTGGACAGCAGGTTGTTGTAATCATCCGGCAGGCATCGGTCAGCATGTCCGTGGCACATACAGCTGCCCATCACCTTCATCTCTTTCAGGGCGTAAAACCTACTGAGGGCTCTGCCTGGTAGACGAGGAACATCTCCCAGCTCCATCAGCCTCAGCCTCAGTCCCTTCAGCCCAGACACATCTGCAGATGAAACGGCTATCAATCAGACCTGAACCGGGTCTAGACTCGAGTCATTAAATGCATCACAAGACACATACCTTCAATTTTTCTGCTGTTTGGAGCCGAGACAAAAATATACTGACGCAATGGACTGAACTCAATCTGGGGATGAGAAATATTCCATTTGTTTTCTTAATATGCAGTTATTTATCATCACAACGTCGAGCTTCATGCCCATGCTGCGGGGCTGTTGACCTGCTGGTCCTTACCTGGTGATCCTGGTATGGATTTAGCCCAACAGGGGGCAGACTGTGGCAGTATGTCTGATCCAGGCTGAGAGGAGTTGCCGTGGGAACACCAGGGAATGATTTTCCACAGTCTGCGGCCAAGTAGAGAGCAGGCTGCCAAGTCCTGCCATCCTGTGTCCTCTCTATGACAAAGGCATTGGGACGAGGACCCTGCAGAGACAACAATAAAAAATATTGAAAAGGAAAAAGGAAAGTTCAACATTATTAATTCCCAGACTGATGAGCTAATATGAAAAGTTTTCATCAAAATCTTACAAATCAGTTTGTGTCGAAATGTTACATTTGTTTTGTTTGTAGGATATTTTCATGCATTTAAAATCACAAACAAGAGGATTAAATGGTGACAAAAGATGAGGGTATGGGTAGTGACTGCAGGCTGGATCAGACCTTGAAGCTGAGGATAAGGTTGTTGAGCTGGAACAGGTTTTTTAGGTCCAACTGGAGAGTGACTGGATTCACATCTGCAGGATAAACAGAAACACCAAGAATCTCCATCATTAAACTACATATCACAGCGTCCTTCAGCTACAAATTTATATATACAGATAGACCGAGAAAATGTTTTTATGAAAGCAGCAGAACTCTGTAGCAGTGGTGGACATGGGGGGGCTAGAGGGTGGGCTAGATTTTATCAGGGAGGCTACTAATAAAAGAAATGATTGTGTTATTCTCTCTAACGCTGCTATATCTGCTGTGGTCACATTAGAGGGACATGAGAAATAAAACGTCTTTACATTGATAATCTGGATCACCGAGTGGAGAATTTGCAACAAGTTAAAAAAAGGGACCTGATCTGTGTCCTTCCTCTTTACAAAAAAGTCAGAAATATCTCCCTTTCTAATCATTCTTCGTCCTATAAAACATCTGACTGGTTACAGGATATATTTCGCCACATTTTGATGTTGTTGCTACTTTAAAATCATCTAGCAGCCTTGCTAGCCTCCTGTTTGAATGAAGCTGGATCACGTAGCTCTAGCTTAGCCAACGCTAAGTAATTTATACTGAAGTAATCTTTGAGCATCTTTGTAGTTTATTTTCAGCTCCAATGTGAAAATCTTGATTAACTGAGTTGATGTGAAGTCCCTTAATGCACTCACTGAAAACTAAATATGACAAGGTTCCTGCATTTGCTAAAACTAATGTAATGCCTCTATATAACTAGAGTAGCACTGCTACATAGCTTCATGCTAACATCAGGCTAATAGCCTAATGTTACTAATGTTACTAATAACATTAGTAATTGTATCTTCACAGGGACAAAATCTCTTCTAGAAATGTGCAGCCATGTTTTTAAATGATGACCAATAATGAAACTACTTTAAAATTTACTTCAAACTGGTGTAGTGATACTGGTGATCCATGCAGGTCTGGAAAGATGTTTAAATCAGATTATAGAGGTGACCAGTGCCACCCTGCCCACCACTCTAGCTCCGCCCCTGCTCTGTAGATGTGAGGGAAAGCTCAGCTGATGATTTTAATGACAGCGATGTATCTGTTGCGATTAATTCCTTGTTTTTCTTCCTCACCTTTCCTGGACTGCCACCATCTGTCTGGTCCAGAAGACGACAGGACATCCTGAACCGTGTGGGCCAGCTGACTGTCTGGGTTCCTGGAGTCACATGGGCAGCACTTCATCCTCCTCTGTGAGAAAGAAAAAGTCTTTAGCTCTTTACTGCTTAATCATATATTCAATTAAGTCACTTTGAGTTTTTCCCCTCCCAATCTGTGCCTCTGTGCCATGCAGGGTAGATAAGCAGTGGCTGAACAGGTCACGTAGAAGGAGAGAAGATCAATATTCCTCAGATTGGAAGTCTGATGTTAGTGCATGCAAACATTTCAGAGATAACTTGTGCTGCTAAATTTGGCCAGGCGTGTAATCTTTTTGACACCAGTGGAAATTTGACTTTTTAAATAAAATATTTTTATTGGTTTTCCAAAGTCAAACATAATTCTATCTACAGTTTTTTCACAGAGAAAATGAATTTCAGGTGAACATCTGCCGACCCTTTTATTAGAACTCACGCACACTTCTGGAGTTTTTTCTGTCAAATATTCTTTACCTCTGAGATTGAAAAAGGTTTTTTCTTCCACATCTGTGGAACAACGTGTTCTACTCGCTGTTGTATGCAATATGCACTTTGCACACTCACACCATCCACAGCTGAGTCGCTCTTTTCACCAGTTGGAACCGTTCCCTGTAGGGAATATTGATTCTCCCTGTCAAGCCAAACACCTGTACAAAGTGTTTGACTTTGGACACTTCCAGCTGTTCTCTCTGGTGGAATTAGTCCAACTAGTCTGCTGACTGTTTCAAAATGAAGGCCTTGAAAGTATTTTTACCTTCTAGACACGTGCCTCGACACATACTAATCTGTTATCCAAACTGTAAAAAAAGAAGAAGAAATTCCTTTAAACTCACAGACAACATGAGTTTACTAACTCGTAAGGTTTGACCTCACCATGTTTTTACCAATCTTCTGTGTTTGGTTTTTGGTGTACTCTGACAAACATGTCCACTTTGGTCTGGTCTGTCCAAAGGACGTTGTTCCAGAAGTTTTCTGGTTTGTTAAGATGCAGCTTTCCTAAGCTAAGCTGTGCTGCCATGTTGCAACCCTTTCAAACAAGCTATACTTGTTCAGTCTTTTTCTAACTGTACGGTCATGAACATAAACATTTAACATGCTAACTCAGGCCTGGAGAGTCTGGGATGTAGCTCTTGGGTTTTTCCACAGTTTGACCTTGATCTGAACTTACTGGGACGTCTACTCCTGGAAGACCGGCAGCTGTCTTGAATGTGAATAATCTTTCTCTCTGTAGAATGATGGACTCCAGATAGTTTGGAAATGACCTGATAAGCCTTCCCAGACTGACGGGCAGCACCAGTTGCTTCTCTAAGATCATTGCTGATGTCTTTCTTCCTTGGTGTTCAGTTAATTTGTCAATATTTTTCATTATATTCACGTTATTACTTACTGTTTTTATTTATTCTGTTTTGTATTTCTTTTTATTAGATTTACATATATCTTTATATGTGTGTTTCAGATTGTTTGTCCCAGTGTTTGCTGTCATTTTGTTTTTATATAGCATACAATCCTGTACTTTATTTTTCATTTTATTTACTTTAAATCACAAAGCCTTCCTTTATGGGGCTCCTCTGTGCCTCTTAAATTGCCCTACAGGGGAGTTTTGTTGAATTTGATAGATTTGTTAATTACATTGTTGTGTTTGTCATAAATTCTACATTTTCTGTTTCAGAAACTTTATGTTTTATATAAACTTTTCTTATGCACTGACGCAACCGACCGATTAATTTAGGCAGATTAACTCAGGTGAGTTATGCCACGAAACTCCACTAGATGTCGCTGTTTTGCCTCCAGCTGAGCAGAGAAGTATCTGTTCTGTTAAATCTAATGTTTCTTAATCCTGGTCCTCGGGCACCGCTGCCCTGCAAGTTTTAGTTCTTTCCAACTCCAGCACACCTGATTCAGATTAACTGAACTGTTTGTCAAGTTCTTTGCAAGCCTGCTAATGAGCCATTTATTTGAGTCAAAGTATGGAGACCCCCACAACATGCAAGGCAGTGGTCCCCGAAGACCAGACTCACACCCCGACACAGATAAGGCAGGATGATGACATTTCTAAGCAATAACATACTCAGTAAACTCACATGGTAAAAAATAGAATTAATTTTTCACTTCTCATTTTCACCCAGACCTAAATTACAGAAACATAACTCCAGTTAATGTTGTGTATATGCAGCAGCATGATGTTACATTAAAAGTAATTTATTCCCTAGGAACACAATGAAAAAATAATAAAGATAAGTCAGCTAGACCATGCTCAGTATCACGTGGGCAGTTTTAAAAAAAGAATTTAAAAGAAAGAATCTTATCTAATCTTTGGTGATAAGGGCTAACCCTATCAAAGACTCAAAGGTGTGCTCATGCCACTTTCACCACCTCAGCGCACCCTGCAAAGGTTAGCTCTGTGAGTGGGACTGTCATCTTGACTTTGTACTCTGTGCAGGTTAAAAGTTATTCAACGTGGAAACTTTCCTCCTGAGGTTTGTGGCTTTTGGCATTGCAGGGTATCATTTAAAACACACGTGCAAACACACACTGTTTGTATTATTTGGTGCCAGCAGTCTCCATGAACTGTGCTTTTGGATCCACCATGAGGGTGTAAAGTCTGCAGTGCAAATTAGCACAAAGTTACTTGACTAAGTTTCTGAGTTTAAAGCTCAGCTTATATTTTAACTGTGATCCATCACAACAAATGTATAAAGCAGATGTCAAGAACAACCTGAGTTGTAAATAAATAGTAAAAGTTTTGGTAGTGACTGTTAAACATGTTTCAATTTGCAGCTCAGCATTCTGTCACATGTTCAGCTCCTCTCAATCATAGCTCCATGAATCAATGGTTTGACATCTTTTTAAACAATTTGGATTCTTAAGTTTTTAATACTGTTGTCCCAAATAAAATCAGGAGAGTACAGAGAACTCAATCCAGCTTCATTTAAGAAAATAGAAATAAGCTAAATGGAGATGGAAAGATCAAACAACTGCTAGATCAATTCCCTGAAGCAGCATTTTGCACACTCTGTACATTTCTAATAACTTTAGTTTTCTTTGCACACTGGTTTCATTGAGATTTTTCCCTTTTCTTTCCAGCTTCTTCTGTCACTTTTGGATTAAATTGAACAGTAAAGGCCAACTAAACATTGATCAGAATAGAGACTGGATGTGGCAGAATGTTCTTCAGTTAAATGAAGACAATACGCTTAATGGTTTAGGGGAAAAATACATTCAGGAACTTCTGGTTCGTTATGAACCAACCAGATCCCTCAGGTCATCAGGATCAAGTCTACTTTCAGTTCCCAGTGTCAGAACTAAACACGGAGAGGCAGCGTTCAGTTTTTATGCTCCTCACATGTGGAACAAACTCCCAGAAACCTGCAG
>JBBBVU010000003.1:4322064-4332539 GCA_037177055.1 Atherinosoma microstoma
ATGTGGAACAAACTCCCAGAAACCTGCAGGTCTGCTGAGACTCTCAGTAGTTTTAAATCAGGGTTAAAAACTTTTCTTTTTGCAACTTTTTATGAAAACAAGTGATATATCCTTTTTTTCTTAGGCTTTCTTTCGTTGTTTATTATTTTGTTATTTCATTTATTCTAAAGTTTGTTGTTAATACTTCTTAATGCTTCTTCTGCACCCCACTGTAATGTCAGTCAGTGGACGCCAAGCACATTAACCCAGGTGTGTTACAGGCTAAGTTGATGGGTTTGCAGGGGAACATTGTGCATGCTACAGAAAATTAATGTGTTTAGGCCACTAACTGATATACTGCAGTTACAAAGTAATATTTACTACATACTTCCACAAAGTCAAAATGTCTGCGATAAATCATTAAAAGATCCTGATGGTTGTTTTTATTGGTATTTGATAAGATTCTTTGATACAACCATGGACCGAGTTATCATCAAAAGCTGTTCAATTGATTACCATTGTTACATTTCCAACACAGAATGTGCAATTTCAAAGAGAAAAAGGTTGAAATTTTCATAAGAACGTGCAGGTAAGACCAGCTGTTAGTCTGTCCTAAAACTTCAACACCAAATTCACAAACCAGAATAAACTATTTCAGGTTATGAAAGGGAAAAGAGGGCAAATGTGATACAGCAGTTCTACTAAAAGCTAAATAGCTTTTAGTACAACTGTAGTTGTTAGTTTTAAAGCTAACAACTAGCCTTGCAGATTACTAAGCCCCAAAATCAAATGAATTAACATGTAGAGAAGAATCTACTGGGCAAATCTTAAGTGAAGTAGAGCAAAGATATCTTTTAGATTTACTTTTTCCCCCCTTTTTTCCACAAAAAAGGTTAATGTAGTCTTTTAAAATGAGTAAAAGCATGATTAACTCCACATCACACATCTGAGTCCCGTCTCACCGTGAATTAGCCTACAGGGTCATCTGCCTTTATTGGACTATGGTTTGTGAAATCGGTGGGCAGCTTGTGACCTTTTCTGCTCTCAGCTTCTGTGTTGCATCATTAAAGCTAACACAAAACCAGCACATAACTAACACAAGGCTAACACAAAGCCAGCACATAACTAACACAATGCTAACACAAAGCTAACACATAACTAACACAAGGCTAACACAAAGCTAACCCAAGGCTAACACAAAACTAACACAAGGCTAACACAAAGCTAACCCAAGGCTAACACAAAGCCAGCACATGGCTAACAATAGACTGACACAAGGCTAACACATAACTAACACAAGGCTAACACAAAGCTAACACAAGGCTAACACAAAGCCAGTACATAGCTAACACAAGGCTAACACATAGCTAACACAAGGCTTACACAAAGCCGGCACATAGCTAACACAAAGTTAACACAAAGCCAGCACATAGCTAACACAAGGCTAGCACAAAGTCAGCACATAGCTAACACAAGGCTAACACATAGCTAACATAAGGCTGACACAAAGCCAGCATATAGCTAACACAAGGCTAGCACATGGCTAACACAAAGCTAACACAAGGCTATCACAAGGCTAACAAAAGGCTAGCACAAAGCCCGCACATAGCTAACACAAGGCTAACACGTAGCTAACACAAAGTTAAGACAAAGCCAGCACATAACTAAAACAAGGCTAACACATAGCTCACACAAGGCTAGCACATGGCTAAAGTAATGAAAATGAAATATCTTCAAGATCATGTTTGTATTTAATGATACAAGATGTTTTCCAGGTAGAGTTTTATAAAAATTATATAAGATAAGGTAAGCTTCAGTTTAACTTTTGATGTCATAAAGAAAATGATTTCTAAAGCAAAAGATCTGCGACCCTTTGCGTAAGAACGAAGCTTTCAACACTGAAGTCTTGACTCTTGCTCACTGTGTTTCAGACAGTTGCTCTAATTTCAAAATCAGCTCTCTCATGCAGCAACGGCCTGTTTGTGCTGAACCAGCAGATAAACTGCTGGATCGTTTTACAGACATCAGTTACAGTTGCAACATGATTTACTGGCACAAAAATCAGACAGTTTCATAAACGGACAGCTGGGAATCAGACCATCCATCTGTCTTATCTGTCTGCTCACCATGACCCCTGAACCCCTGTATCATGCAGACAAAGGATGACAACCTAACTCCTGATTTTCTCCCTTTCTCAGATCAAAATTCTTTTTAAAAAGAAGACATCAGTGCTTCTCAGTAAGTAAGTTTGACTCAAATGAATCAACTAAATAGTTAGATTTTGATACAAAACACATATTTAATTTTATTTAATTTGACATAAAATGCCCTTTCAAACTCTACCTGTTGGTATGGGGTGCAGTAGATCTCAGAGCCTGTAAGACCACAGGTAGAGGAGGCCTGAAGCAGGTGAGCTCTGCCCAGGACCAGGTCATTGACTGGTGGGTAACACGCCCCAAGAGAACAGTCATTCTGAGCTTCAGATACCGTTGATATTACTGTGGAGAGGAAGACAGTGCAGTCAGGAATGCAATGTTACAGCAGATTGGTCATATTTATTCAAATTAAATCAAATAAAAAGTATTTATAAAGCACTTTTCATCCAGCAAGCAGCACAAAGTACTTTACATAATAACAAGTGACAATTAAAAGATCAGTACTAAGGGCCCTCAGGGTCCATGTGGGTTTATAACATGAAAGCAGATAATATAAACAAGGCCTAAGAGACAAAAACAACCTTACACCAATCCTGAAACGCACGGGGAGTCAACGCAGTGATTTTAAAACTAGTGTAATGTGTTCCCACCCAGAGCCGGATCAATGCATAAGGACCACTGGGTCCTGAAGATATCTTGATTTTTAAAAGTAAGTAAATAAGAAATACCACCAATATCTCACAGAATGATTTAAATTAAAAATTGTAATACACAGAAAACTAGATTTTAAGCTATTTTAATCATGGTTGGCATGCAAATAATTTTTTAATCAATTCCTGCTGCCTCTATTTTACAGTACATGCAGTTTTTTGTGCAGCAGTGATGTGGGATCTTTGAGCTTCACTAGCATAAGAAGTCAATGAAAAGCTGAAGTTTGAAGCTATTCTAGTAGACGATTGCATGTTTAGTACTTTTGCAAACACTCTCTTCCAAATTTTACCAAAAAAAGTAATTAAACTATAATTGTATGCTGTTTTTTCTTACTTTTAAACACAAATTCAGGATACCACACGCATACATCACACTGCAAATTAATACTAGACCATTATTCTGAATTTTCTACCCCATTGAGGTTAAAAACCACAGCTAGAGTATCACCAGTATGATGCTGGCCAACTAAATGATGCAAAGGTGTTACAATAATCTATTCTGCTACAAATAAAAACATCAGCACGTCCATGATGGCAACAGAGAAAAACGGGGGAACTCTGGTAATGTTTTTAAGATGATAAAATCCTGATTTTATTATGTTTGTAATATGTGGAATAAAATCCAGCTCAGAGCTGAAAAGGACATCCAGATTTCCCTGCACACTGAGAAGGGTAAAAGTTTTGTAATTTTGGTAAAATGATCTCTCTCTTGTCTTCAATTAAAAGTTAAGTTTGTCCTGGTCGACCTGCCATCCATGACTTTACATCTAAAATACAGTTTAATTTACATTAATTCCTGAAGACATGTTGGATTTACAGATCAAAGTGGACACTCCTCTGAGCAGGAACTGTAAGTAACAACCTTGTGATTCCCAATATCTTGCAGTCCAAGTCAAACCTTCCCTTTAGTTTCAGTTTTTCTTCTTAAATACTGAGTCTTATAGAAAATGTTCAGCATCTAAAACATCATTACTGTGATTGAAGGTGTGAAAAACGGAAGTTTTCATCTACAGCTGAGGAGATAACTATGCGAGCATCAAACAGACGGAGGGATGAAAGGTATCAGCTGCTGCTGTGAAGGATTTAAAACCTCTGACTTTGGTTTGGAGGACATAAATGTCCACTATGATGTGAGTGAATCAGAAAGTTGAACAGTTTTCAAATAGCGAGAAAAAAATAAAATAAAATAGTGGAAACAAGAAAGAGAAAATGAAGGTAATCTTACCAGCCAGAAGTAAAAGTAGTCTCATTTTGTTGAAATGTCTGCGAGAGATAAAAAAAGAAATAATGCTAAAGCAGCTGTCAGCTAACACAGACTCAAAGGTAGAATAAAATTATAAGCTCACCTGACTTCCTCATTCAGTATTAAAGTTTGAGCTTTTACCTGGAAGCTTCTTTATACACACCTGGACGCGGTGATACAGTGTGTGTCAGAGTCACACCCTTCTGCACCACTCCCTGCATTCATGAATCAACACACACACTCAGACATGCAGGCAGGCACAAAAACACAGAGAAGCAACGAAGCTGAACACAAGAAGAAGAGCACGGAAAGTTTGGGGTTTTTAACCTGGACGGAGGTAAAAAAAGGTCCAATTAGTTAACCCTTTATTTACTCCCGTCTGTGTCTGAGGACGAAGACATGCTTTACACTTTAGCTTCACCTGACATCAGTAATAATATGTGGGGCTATTTCTGCACCTTTAGATGTAAAAAGTATAAGAATTATTTGCCCCAAATGTTATGGGTAAATCACATGAACCTGAAAACATGAATATTTCTGTTTCTCTTTATCACAACCCAAAACTATTAACCCTTTCTGGAGATTTCACCCTCGATTTCTGGCCTCCATTTTGGTTGTGTTTCTCCTCATGGGAGGATTTTTAATGAGAAATCCTGAAAAGCTTTGAAATTCCAGTTTAAATTTTTCTTCAAAGTTGACACTGGGGACGAATTTATTACCCGTTCAGGTCGTTAGATGACAAAAAAAGTCCTGTCCTAAAAAAGCTATAAAAACATTACAGAGTAGGGATTGTTTGTTTTGTTCGTTTTTTTTCCCTCAGATCACTAAATCAGTAATAAAAATGACCAAACATGTAATTATTACAATTATTTAAATGCCAGTTTGATGACACAATGTTGCTGTTTTTATAGAAAAAAAATTACTATTTTCCATGGAGTTATTTTCCATGGCTGTTTTTTATTTAAGGATTAGTCTTAATTTGTTCTACAAATAAAGTTCTTCAGCTCCCAAAATCTATTTTGGCATTTAAAAGTTTTAAATAATTTGAATAATTACATGTTTGGTAGTATTGTTAAGGACTAAAGTTGATTTGAAGATTTGAGCATAAAGGGTGGAGCAGAATATTAATCTGTAATGTTTTAGCAGTCTTGGTGGGAGGATGTTTTTTGTCCTCTAATGACCTGAAAGGATAGTAAATTAAAGTGACCCACATGGGTTAAATCAACAGACTTAATTAGACCGATAATCTCATCCTTAAAACAAGTAATTATCGTACAATAATAAAGATAAACAGTCAACAGATGTGTTAAGCCTGAACTAAGCTGTGATTTCAAAGTGGGTTTTGGTGGTTGGAGGTGGGCGTGGAAGCTGGTAAAGATGACATTGTTGTATTCTCAAGTTGAATGTTTCTTTATTTTCCTGGACTCAAATACTAAAGCACATTCTTGGTTTTATTCAGATCTTTTTATACTGAAATAAAACCGCCAAAGAAGAACAGAAAGGTGCCACAAACCATTTCATGACCAGTGTTTGATGAATAAAACCAGCAGCTGGTCATTTATTCTGACTGAGCCAGTGTGGTCCAGACTCCGGACCAGTTCTGTTCAGATTAAAGCACCAGGTTGAACCACACATTATGGACAAAGTCATGTTAGTTCATGAGAGGAAGAAATTCCTTAAATGCCAGAATTTCCAACCAACATGTCTCAGCAAAGTTGTGTTCGTGTGTCCAGACAAAACGTAGCAAAATCCAGCTTCAGGTGTTTCTGATATTTTACAGCATCATGTACGATTTGTTGTGTTTTCCTCCAGGTTTACCAGAAGCACGGATCGTGGAGGAGGAAGCAGGGAGATGATCCGTGCCCTGCAGGCAGTGATTCCTCCGGTTCAGCTTGGTAACTGCAGTCATTATCTGTGGCCTGAGGGCCGGCTGAACACTCAGGTTGTGTTTTCCTCCGTGCTCCAGACACCCTGACTAAGACCAGGGAACAGGGTGTGTCTGATGATTCAACACACACACACACACGTCTGTAACCGTGCGGCTTCAGACATGCATGATCAAGCCTCAGGTTGTTGTTTGTTGCCAACAAGCCTGGTTGTTTCCTGCTTTACCCAAATGATCACCACCGCTCCTGAAGTTTTTCTGCCTTTTTTGTTTTTGCCACAGTCAACACTTCAGAGTCAACCTGTAAACCACCATGTTTGCTTTAAGACTTTAAATCCTCTGGACTGTTTCATCAAAACTCTGTTGCAAAAGGCTGCACCTCAGCTCAGATTACTGAGTCTGTAAATCATCTAAAATAAGAATTATACTCTATCAGGATCTTTAGATGGTTTTTAACGATGCCAGTCAGCAGTGGGGGAAGTTTCCGGTATAAATGATTAGTTTTTTTTTTGCAGTGCTGTGATATATGTGCTGTAAAATCAATATCATCATCCACATTTTCCCCCGTCTGAGTGGAGAGGGGGCATGTTGTGGCAGATCAGCTGTAGCTTTTGTGAAAGTTCAATAAAGAGAATGTTTCTCCTCACCCACCCAGGGTGTTTGGGATTCTTTCCTCTCCCCATGTCAGTCTGACTTTCCAACACTCTCGCCTCATTTTTAATCCAACAGGGATCTTCATGCACGCTGCAGTCATCTTCCCCATCCTTTAAATCTTTCTCCCTCCCTGTTGTTTGTCCTCGACACTCACTTTTACACATGATGAAAAACCACCATCTGAACTTCATGTCTACAAGAATATGTGAATAAAGAATAAATTCAAATCTGTTAAGAAGATTTATCCTCATGTTTGTGAAATACTGTAAACCACAGCGAGATAAACATTTCTTGTCCCTCTCTGACCAAACAGGATTATCTGACACTCTGGATGGGAATGAATTATATTATATGGGAAACATCAGTGCAGAGGAACTTCAGGCTGAATCAGATTTACCAAATATGTCATTATTTCAGATGATTTTAACCCTTTCAGTGCAGGTTATTACATTCTTATTGTGTTTTTCCCCTGTAAAACAGTGACATTGTGTCATCAGACTGGTATTTAGAATAATTTACATAATTACATATTTAGCATTTGTGATTAGGACTGAAGTTGATTTAGTCATCTGAGCAAAAAATAAAAACCAACCAAAGTAATATTTTCATAGCAGTTTTTGGAAACTGACTTTTTTGTCCTCTAACAATCCGAATAGGAATAAGTTGTAAATCTGACATTGCAAAAAAACTATCAGTGCATGAGTTTTATTATGAATTTGAAGTATATTTAAGAATGATCTTTAAATAAAATCCCCAGCCATCCAAAATCTATTTAATGGAAAATAACTTATTATGTTTTTGTTTTCATAGAAATATAAAAACAATGACATCATATTATCACGCCGGCATTTGAAGGACTGAAATAAGTTGAGTCCAAATTCATCATCCCTCACTACTACTGATTACTAGAAGTATTAAATTAGTAGTTTGGGATAAAGTTCCTCACTGATTCTGTTTGTTTGTTTGTTTGTTTGTTTTAGCATTTATAAGCTATCTACTTCCCCACACTGTCAGATTTACCTCATTGCAGTTTGACATCACTGCTGAGGTCCGTTTGATGAAACAACGTTGCTGTTTTTATTTGGAGGAAAAAAATGCATTGAAGTACATTAAATGATTACATGTTTGGTCATATTAATTAGGACTGGATCTCATTTAGTCTTTTTAAGTGGAAAAAACATGAATCTGTAATGTTTTCACAGCAGTTTTTTGGAGAGTACTTTTTTTGTCCTCTGAAAGGGTAGTAAAATTCTCCCCGTGTGTCCCGTAGACCTCGAAGAACAATTGAAGCTGTCATTCTTACAAAAAGAAAACAGAATGGAGGACAGAATTAATGGAATAATGACCTGAAAGGACAAAAAAGTCCATAATGACCCACGAGGGTTAAATAGCATGTGCCTGTAGACGTCTTTCTAATGTAGGTTTACACACAGATACAGATTTTCTTCATATTAAACTGTGTTCAGGCAGCAGTTAGGACACCATGCTGACAGAAAGGGAACAAAAGGTTTTAATCTGGAACAAGACAATCTCACAGCAGTTTAGGATACAAATTAAACTGTGATGTGATACAATGAGGCACCAGAGTTCCCAGCAGTCTAACTCACACTGACGAGAAAGACAGACGGACAGAGATCTTTACAGGAAAGAGAAACAATGGTTTGGAATCAGAGCTTCAGTTTTGTTGGAGAGCATAGAAAAGTATCTGAAACAAAAGTTCAGATTTACTGTTTCAAGTCTCCTTTTGGGTCCTGAAGTCTACCAAAACCCTGCTGAACAGTCCCTGGACCAGTTTGAGATATAGACTGAAAACATTGACTAGACATCGGACCTCAGGTGCAGACTCTTGGAGAGCTTTGGACCATTTCTCTTCCAGAACAGGATCAGCTCAGTCAGATTAGCATGTCTGGAATAAAAACCAGTCACCAGATCTGAGCTCTACCCAGTGAATGACCTGTGGAGGGACTCTCCACAAGTTGACATACTAAGCATTAAATATTTTCTCTGCTTCTGAGGCCTCGCCTATAAAGCTGCTTTTCCACCTCTTTGTCCTACTTTTTCACTTTAAAGAAAAAACCTGCAACATTCCTTAGAGAATAATCAGCTGAGAAATGTCTGCTATGTTACTATAATAACCAGGAAACCTCCTCGGGATCATATTGGGGGGTTGGTTTTTCTTTGCGTAGGTGCAGGCGGGGCATGAAGGAAAAATAGCTGAAAACTCCTAATGTAGTGAAACAAGCTCCTGAAATGACCATTTTCTACATTCACCTCCACTCTTTCTTACAGATGATGCTGTAGTCTCACTCTTCTATCCAGAGACACACATCTACCAACCACAATGTCTCACATGGAGAATCTGAACCTTCATACTGGCAGTCGGACGGATTTGATCAGATCGTTGTAGCGCGTCTTCATACTGTTGGAGTAAAAACTGCATAAATTGACCATAAAACATGCAAGAGCTTTAAAATGTGTGGTGGATCTCTGAGGTGGACTCAGATAGATGCAAACATGCATGTAGATGACACTGTCAATGAACCCTGACTTAAATTTGACAAGTTTTCCAACTGGCCTCAAAGAGCAGACAAGACCTCATCACAAAGAAAAACTCCAGTTTACCAGTTTATAGACAGCATGACGTAAATGTTTATTGTAACACAGATGATGCTCAGATATACTGATCCATGAAACCAATCAGTTTGTTAAATTACGCCTTAAAGACATAAAGACCTACATGACTCGTAATTTTATCCTTCTAAACTCAGACAGATTGAGGTTGTTGTCTTTGAGGAAGACTCTGTGTAGCTATGGAATTACTCTTAATGGTACTACCTTGGCTTCCAGTACTACAGTGAGGAACCTTGGAGTTATTCAGGACCAGGATCCATCCTTTGACTCACATATAAAACAGATTTCTAAGACCTCCTTCTTTCACCTACGTAATATTTCCATAATGAGGGACGTCCTGTCTCAGAGTGATGCAGAAAAACTAGTCCATGGATTTGTTACTTCCAGATTGGACCACTAATAATTCCTGATTAATGTCCTGTCCCAATATGCCCCTCTCCTCTCAAATAAAGCTCTTAAACTCCATTGCACATTAAATATCTCAGAGTTCCAGATTTTCCCATCAGGGCACTTCACTCTGAGACTGCAGGTTAACTGGTGGTTCCAAGAGGTTCTAATGGGAGGAAGAACCTTCAGTTATCAGACCCCTCTCTGTGGAACCAGCTCCCAGTCTGGGTTTGGGAAGCAGACTCCATCTCTGCCTCTAAGATCGGACCTCAAACTTTCCTTTCTGATAAATCTTATATATAAATAGTCAGGTCTGGCTTGATGACCCATATCCATCCTTTTAGTTTTGCCACTATAGGCCCAGGTACGGAGATAAAATCAACTCATTGTCATGGTGTGAGTGTAAACTAATTTGTGTGTTAGTTTGGGTACTTGTATGTGTTACACGTGGTTTTTAAACAGTATAAACCATTTTGTTTGTATTTTGGTTTACTTGCAAATAAGTATGTTCAAATACACACACAGATATCTAGAAATTACGCACAAAAAATAAATTCACACATGCACAGATTATAAAAATGCACAAAGATTAAAATTCTGCACGCAAATTTTTTACCTTTTACCTCACAAATCTCATACTTTTATGTTCAAAAAGGCTCCTACGCAGAAAGATCGTCCAGTACTTGTGCACGAATCACCTGGTACGCACGGACAATACTGGCTCGTCTGGATTTTCTTCTCCAATTGTTTCAAACTGAGATAGATAGATAGATAGATAGATAGATAGATAGATAGATAGATAGATAGATAGATAGATAGATAGATAGATA
>JBBBVU010000003.1:4340769-4352052 GCA_037177055.1 Atherinosoma microstoma
ATTTCAGAGAGGCAGAGTCTCTCAGATGGAAAGATGGACAGAGGTTCACCAATCTGAGACAAACTGGGTCTAAACATAGTGGAACAATTTCACAGAAAATGTTCCTCAATGTAAAATTGTGAAGACTTTAAAGATCCCACCATCTACTGTGTATAATATCAATAGATTCAGAGAATCAGGAGGAATCTCTGTATGCATGGGTCAAGGCTGAAGGTGTAAACTGGAGGCTGGGGATCTTCTGCATTAAAACCAGACATGATTCTCTACTGGAAACCAGTGCATGGACTCAGGAAGACTTCCAGAAATCACTGTCTGTGAACAACACAGATCACCACATTGCAGGTTAAAGCTCCATCATGCAGAGAAGAAGCCAGATGTGAACATGATGCAGATACATCTCCATCTTCTCTGGACCAAAGCTTATTTAAAATGCTCTGAGGCAAAGTGGAAAACTGTTCTGAGGTCAGATGGATGGACATGAGAGGAGAGGGAGCATCCAGCATCTCTGATGGGACGGGGTTAGTGCCTTTAACGTGGGCAGCTTCCACATCTATGAAGCTCCATCAATGCTGGAAAGTACATGATGGAGGATGCTCCCATCCAGACGTCGTCTCTTTCAGGGAAGGCCTCGCACATTTCAGCAAGACAATGCTGAACCACATCCTGCATCCATCACACCAGCATGGCTTCGCAGGAGAACTGGTCTGCCTGCAGTCCAGACCTGCAGCCATACTAAACATCTGGAGCATCATGATAAAGGTCCAGGACTGTAGAGCAGCTAGAATCCTGCATCAGACCAGAACGGGACAACATTCCTCTCCTAAAACTCCAGCAGCTGGTCTCCTCACTTCCCAGATGTTTACAGACACTTGTTAAAAGAAGAGAGGATGCTACACGATGCTGAACATCACCCTGGAACTACTTTTTACTGACGTGTTGTTGCCATCAGATTCAAAATGAGCTCATATTTTCCATGAAATTGTAAAATGTTTCAGTTTAAAATTCTGATTTGTTGTTTATGTTTTATTGAGAATAAAAATATGAGTTGATTGGATTAGAAAATCATTATAATATGTTTTTATTTAAATTTCTCACAGCATCCTCTCATATAGTAACTTTAGACGGCAGCTAACAACAGCTCTTCACCTCGTGTTTGCACCAGCAGAGGGCTGATGTCTGTCCACTTTATGTCCTCTGATCTGCATTTGGAGACTTTTTTTGTGCATCTTTTACAGCTAAAACAGGTGGTGCATTTTATAATGAATCACAATATAACACTAGTTCATAAGGAGGCACCTTAAAGATGTGTTTTACATGCATTTGGATAATCTGTGGTGCTGTAGTTTATAAAAATGTGGTCGTCAGAGGTTTTTTTGCTCATCTTCTGTGCTTTAAAAAGTAAAAAATCTTTTCTGCCATTAGAGAAGCCTCTAGAGAAGGGTTGCAAACAGCCAAACACACCTCCCCCAAATGCCCAACTTAAGTTTAACAAGAGGTCAGAAGGTCAATTACAGAAAGTCAAATTAAAATGACAAAAGGGTGGGAATGTTTTTTCTTCTGCCTCTGGTACTAACAGGGATTTGGCTTGAAAGGTTGCCAGTGGATACCGGCGGTAACACACGGTGTGAGTCCTCTCAGTGGTCTGAGTCAGACTGCACGGGGCTGCCATCAAGGATGTGACTACATCCTGGAGTGAGCTGTGAACTCGGCTTTAAATTCAACACATAAAGGTCTTTTTTAGGCATTTTAACAGTGTTATGACCGACGTGCAGGTGGAAGAACAGTGATGTGCGATGGGGTTTTTCTTATAATGATAAAAATGAGAACATGTATTTGATGGCGAGGTTAATTCAAAGCATCATGTGGTTACATATTCAATTATATTGTATTTGTTTGGCCATCTACCAAAACCAATAGGTAACACTTCAGTGTGTGGATGGAGTTGATAACCCCTGCACTTGATATGTGTGTTTGTCGACATGTGTGCAGAATCATTTGTATTCCAGTGAAATCTCATCACAAAGCAGACAGAGTTCTACATGCTTCATTGTGCTGCAGCCTGGCAACCCGAGGCTCAGACACACTCGCTGTGGGTTACGCCCTATTTACAGTCATTGGTTACGCCATATGGCCTCATGCCTTCTCAGGACATGAGTCAGAATTCCTAAAAAGTCATGTGATTATGTACGGTAAGACTACACAACACATAGCGGGGCAGAGCGAGGAAAGGTTGTTAAGCTACTCCATTAACGTGATGCGGTAAAGTTTGACTGCTGGACTCATCATAGAGCTTCAGTCTGGACAGATTTGTCCTCGTTATGGACATTAGGTCTGGGAGATTTATGATGATGCTGTCTTCATCAGCAAGCATTTTAACTTTCTGATGTGGTGGCTGACTCAGTAAATACTCTGGACTAATATTGATCATGGATATGTTTTAATTGGCTTATCGCTGGATGACATCTTTCAATATAAGATGACTGTTGTAAATTGTCGCTGTATAAATAAAGCTGAATGGTTTTCAACTCCAATGTAATTATGAAAATAAAGATAGTTAAAATTATTTTCAAATGGGTGTGTTTTAGAGGGTTTTCCTTTTACCATATACAATCATCAGTTCATCAGAAAAAAAGAAAAAAGACGAAGGAAGTCCCAGAGCTGCCAGAGTTGATTCTGACATCTTCTAGTAGGAAGATTGGTGGCTTGATCCTGAACCCTCCCACATGTTGAAATATCCTTCAGGAAGACACTGAACCCCCCCACATTTTTCCTGACGTGTTCACCGTTGTGTGTTTGTCGAGGAAATTTGCTGCACGTTTGTGTAGAACAAGGTTAACAGCAGCGTGTGCGTGTGGACCATTTACTGTTTATTAAACTGGAAACAGTTGATGTTTCTTTCTATTACATTTATTGCATCCACTTCAGAGCATGGAAGAATTTTAGATTTAATTACAACACAACATTCTCTACAGTGACTCGAGGAAACCTGATGACTTTGTTCAGACTTGGTTAATAGGAGCAACAACAGAAAAGTGCTGGAGGAGAGGTTAAAGTTTGAAGGAATTTCTCCAGCAGAGAGCAGCTGTTATCACCAGCTGAGACACTCTGTGATGTTAGCAAGCTGCAAACTCACTGCTTCACAAAATCATTACTTCTACAACACCATGTTTCTAAGAAACAGGAAATACTGGTCGCACATCAACTTCACAGTCTTCATTATTTTAAACTTCAGCAATCTGTGAACAAAAAACCTTCACATTCACATCTGGAGACAATCCACAGTCAAAATGTACCCTGCTTTCACACAAACTAACCACAGTTCAATCTTAACCACAGTTTAACCACAACACAGAACCGTACACCGAGTGCTGGACTGCAGGGAAGTATGAGCAGAAACCCGTGTTGTCAGTCTGCTTTGAACACATCCACTTCTAAATCCGCTCTGAAGGATCTGCAGCACATCCAGCTGTGTCTTGCAGGTCTAATATTTTATCATGGTGAGAGATGAGAGGCTCTTCTCCACCTCTCCGAGTGATGTCTGTTGGATTTGGTGGTTTAATCGAAGCATCAGACATGATGAACTATAGATGAACTTGTACTAATACTAATCTGATATTAACAGTTTACAAGACAGAAGGTTCACTACCGAAGAGAAAATCTCCTTTTCACACGTGGATGGGCTGAGGAATAAGAAACAAGGAATGAAGTAGGAGAGTTGAGAAGTGAAGATTGAGGATGGGGAATTAGAGGTGAAGTTTGAGGCTGGGGAATGACGAATTGTAAAGGAATAAGGAGTTGGGAATGAGGTATAAGGAATCAGGAATGAGAGGTAAAGACTAAGGTTGGGGATTGCAGAATAAGAAGCAAGGGATAAGGAATGAAAGATAGAGAATAGGGAAAGAATAATATAGAATGAAGAATAAGGAATCAGGAATGAGGAATGAAAGGTGAGGATGGGGAATGAGGAATAAGGAATGAGGGATAAGGAGCACAACATGTGCATTGCACAGTGTTCCTGTAAGGTGTTTCCATGTTACAGGTGAGATAACTGAACCTCAGAACAGAGTCTAAACCTCATGACTGACTCACTCGCTGCTTAAAATCATTCTAGGAGAAACTCAGATTACGCACATTTTTCCAGACACAACTAAATAAGTGTTTTCAGTGAACATCTACCACCATTCTGGACCACATCTGTCTGTCTGTCTGTTCATCCGGACCGTGCCTCTGCTCTACACGGCCACCGTGGGAACGTTGTCCTCGGTGCTGTCGCTGGACGCTGTGCCCGTCGGCGTCCTGTTGACCGGCGTGTGAGGGCTGACTTTGGCCAGCCGGTGCTCCTTGCTGTGGGAGCAGCTGTGAGTGCAGAGCTGGCAGGAGGCGCAGGCCGAGTTGCAGCAGGGTATGAAGCGACAGATGCTGACGCGCCATAGAAACCAGCCGGGTGACCAGCAGCACCAGCAGAGCAACAGGCCGCCTGCTGCCACTCCCAGGATGACGTAGAGAACCAGCAGGGACAAGGAGGAGGGCATGTCTGGGGGTATGGAGAGCAGCAAACACATGGCAGCCATGTTTAAAGTGATAATAACAGTAGGACACAGTGTCATACATTCATACTCCAGATATGCTTCAGCTTTTTCTTCTCTTTACCGTCTAAACATTTTCCTCAATCCCACATTTTATCTGAATCATTGAAGGACAATTCTAGCTTTGACGATCTGCAGATATCTGTCATTAAAAACCTAAAATGATTAAAAAAAAAAAAAAACTGATTATTTTTGGTGTTTGTCCATAAATAGGAGAGATTTATGTCATGTTTTATATATGATGTAATCAGTTCAGTTCTGGAGTAGCTACCAGTAGTAGTTGTACAATATTTCACCTTCCTGGTAGCATCGGTGTCAGCAAAGGAAGTAAATGATCATGTTAAGAATTCACAAAACCTGCTACGAAGGAAACAACGTGGTGACAGAAGTAATCAGATTACTGAACACATTTTGGTATAATATGTTGTTTATGAAATCAATGAAATATTTAAAAAGGAACCGAGAGTATAACCTCACATCTACATATCCACACAATAGGACTCAGTTCTAGTCCCCGTGAGACAAAAAACTGTACCCAGTACAGAGATGGAGTCAGAGTTTAAAGACCAAACGTATTCTTCAAGCACAGATGAGGCCGCTGCTCCTACAGGCCGAGTGTGACCGTAATACAATAAATAAGTTCCAAGTAAAATTAAAAATGCGTCATGTATCCCAGAGGGAAGTTGCAAAGTTGTAGTAAGGTTTTTTTGTGGGAAGGATGTGCCATGAAAACGTGAAGTCCGCACACCAGAAGATGCTCCTTAAATCATTTAATTATATGACGGCATGTCTGAAGAAGGCCCAGTGCCTGAAACATCATATACTTCAATTATTTAAGGAGCATCTTCTGGGGTGGGGACTTGACGTTTTCATTGTCTCTTCGGTCCAGCACCCAGTATCAATTATCTGGGATGTGCCATGACCATGGAGCCATGTGGGAAGACACATCGTGTGGATGTGGAAAATATGTTAATCTGTTTCAGAAGGGTCAGACTACTGGTATAAAGCAAAGAAAACATCTAAGGAGATGCAGAATCTACTAAAACTGGGTTAAAAACTGTCCAACGCATGATTAAACACTGGAAGGATAGTGGGGAACCATCGTCTTCCAGGAAGAAATGAGAACAGAAAACATCTTGAATGATGGTGATCACTTAAACGTTGGGTGAAATCAGGGGGGGCAACTTCACTCAGGTGAGACAGTCACGTCGGCCGCTGGTCGCTCACCTGTTGCTGACTTGTGACTGGGAACGCTGTCGGGAACGCTGCAGTTCAGATGAGTCAGGCTGGGTGGATTCCAGAAAGGTGGAGGTGGGGTTGCAATGGGGGGAGGAGTCTCAGGAGGTAAAAGCTGACCTGCTGATGAGGGACAGATGTGGGTCAACTATCTCACAGAGAAATGGCATTTTATTGAAAACCTTTAACCCTTAAAACGTTTTTTTGTTTGGCCTGTTTGTTTTTATATAAATATACATGTAGAAAGTCAACCTTTGTATTCCCAGTCACCATGGCAACATAATGTTTTCAGGACAGCCTCAGTTGTCAGATTATGAGGATAAAATTATGTAAAATGAATGTATCAACAGATACAGAATCATAAAGACCAACCAGAACAAGAAAACAGAATTTATTACTAACAGTACTTTGTAGAAATAACACTCAGACCAACAGTGACCAAGTCTTTTGTCATCTGCACATCATTCTCTCTAGTCTTGGCTTTCAGGAGAAAAATATTGACATTGAAAACAAACACACAACAGAAACTATTTACATATTTACACTTTTTCCTCATCTACAGTTATTTATGCTACTATTTACCTCCTGTCCTCACAACTCCAACTCCAACCAAACTTGTTTTAAGCACCATTGTGCATCAAAAACATCTTCTTGTCTTTATTCCAGCCATAGAGGACACCTGGAAACTAAAGATCAAACCTGTCTGAGATTGTTATCAGAGATCCAAACAGACGGAGAAACAACACAAGATAAATCCAACTCAGAAAAACTAAAAACCCAAATGTTTCATTAACTGGAATCCTACAGGAAGAACCCGGAAGTGGTGGTTAACTATAGATAACAATAGACCAGGGAGAGTGTAGTGAACATGTTCCTGCTCTCTGGTAAATCCCTCATGTTTGTGCTGTTTTTGATTGTTTCAGTCTTTTAAATCATGAAGCTAATGGAGGTTCCTTCAGTTAAAGGTTAAATGTGATGTAATAGGGGCTGCATGTAGTTCAATTGGTTGAGCAGCCCCATACACAGAGGCTACAGGTACTCAGTGCAGCCGGTCCAGGTTCAAGTCCTGGCCTGGAGCCCTTTGCTGCTTGTCACCTCCTGCTCTCTCTGACCCCCCCTTCCTGTTGAGTTACTGTCAAATAACAGCCACAAGAGCCCAAAAAAATTCCTTTAAAAAAACAAAAAAAAAAGAAGTAATAAATTTAAGGTGAATAAATGGACATGGAGGTGGAAGGGTCAGAGTCAGGGAGAAAACCATCTCAGAACCGGGCTTTTGGACTTTGTCCCTGACAACAGTCTGGATGCTCCTTTTGCTCTTTGCTCCATTTCTTCCAACAAAGATCTGGAATACTGATTGTCTGACCACAGTCCAGGTTTCCACTGTGTGATGGTCCATCCCAGGCGCCTCCGAGTCCAGAGACGTTGACGCCGCCTCTGGAACTCTGGACCAGGTTAACATGTTGCTTCTTTTCTGCTCAGTAAAGCTAAAGAATCTGTGAATGTAACTCTGTATTGTAGAGCTTGACAAAGGTTTCCACAGTTGTTCATGTGGTTCCAACAGCTGCTGATGGATGACCGTTCTGGATGAAGGTCCGTCTGAGGGATCGGAGAACTGGATTTAACACATATTTTGCAGGAAGGGGTCAGCTTAGACTTGTTTCCTGTCCTTTACACTCTGAATTTCCTCCAGATTGCAGCCTGTCCTCGTCGTTCTAGACTTGTCATTGTGAGTTCTGTCTTGTTTCCTGTTTTATTTTGTAGAGTTTTTCCCGTGTTTACTTTACTTCCTGTTCCCTGCCTCCGGTCATTTGTCACACCTGCTTCTCGTTTTTGTAACCAGTCCCTCGCCATATATCCTCCAGGTTTTCCTTCGTCCTGAGCCGGTTCATTGTGTGTGTTGTGTTGGTTCGTCTGGTGTCGGCAATCTAGTTTTTAGTTTGGTCATTTGTTAGTTTTGTTCCCACTGTTCCTGCTTCTGCTGTGTTTTCTCTTGAATCAAATCATTTTCAGTCATCCATCCACCTGTGTCTCCATGAGTCTTGCATTTGGGTCCGTCCTCCTCGTCTCCTGCTTCCGTATCCCTGACATCTTCTCTGAACATCTTTGATCCTTAGAGACTTTCATGGATGCTACTTCTGGATAAAATCATCATCTTTTTTCAAACCTAACCACAACCCCTAAACTTTGGAGCCCCTTAAGTGACACAGTGAGATCTTTTTCCTTTGCGTTCCCATGCAATTAGGTATGCAGGTCATGCAGTAGTGTTATTCTACTCAGGCGACTGTTTGTGGACAGACGTGGGCGGTGTCACGTAAACATGTTCATACAACAGAAATAAACCAGCAGAGTTTGAATATCTTTATATTGACCCATCTCAAAATAAAATCTTATAAACTTCTCCCAAAGGTGTAGGTGCTCCATTATTATGTCCATCGTGACGCATAAACTAACAAGTGAGCTGAATATCCCACATCATTATTGAGAAGGAACACAAAAGGAAAAAACTTCGCCGTGTCACCAAAGGGGCTCTGCACTAAACTGTCCCCTGTTCAATGTTTTCGGAAGATGTTGCAGTATCTGGAAAACTCAAATGGATGAACATGAGTATCTTGACTTACCTTTGCAGCCTGTAGTTAAGTTTTCCTCCAGGTCACTTCCATCCCCACAGTTGTCGATGCCTTTATCATCACACACTAGACTGATGGGGATGCACTTGCCGTTTCTGCAGGTGAAGTAGGGCTCACTACTGCACTCTGATTGGTTGAAACCTGAGGGGAAAGACGACAAACATGATGACTTTGCAAACCTTTGATGATGCACTGAGCCTCTCAACTAAAAATCTTTATTATGGAATCATTCTTAGAAGCAAACGAGTGAGTTTATAAGATGCTGTTATATAACAATGTCAGAATCTGCATCATGTTTCTGTTGTTATTACTACAGTTTTCAACCTCTCAGATAGCAGAATGTGCCTTTAAAGCTAGACATTACTTCTAGTATCCTGTTACCTAGCAACGGTGAATGAATGATTGTTTCAGTGATGACAAAATGCTTTTCCAAACGTTACTTCTGTCTTTCTTACCCAGTCTGAAAGAGGTGAAATCCCCCACAAAGTCAACCCTGGGCTGAGTCCCCCGGGTCACCAGTCTCAGGGTCAGGTAGTTTCCTGTGGACAGCACTGGCCGGGGGGGACTTTTCCCACAAAGAGGAGGCCCAAGGGGGGGTGAGCTTCGGTCCCGACCATCGTAGAACTGAACATATGAGCCAGCATGACAGGGGTCTCCCAGGCTCTCATCAGAGGTGGGCTCAAGTTTAGGGCTGAAGGGGGCGGAGCCACGCGGTGACTCTGGGAAGAAAGGGGCGGGGCTTACAGGAGCCATCCGGAGCAAGCTGTAGACCAGGAAGAAGCGGAAGTAGAACTGGACCTTGTCTTTAGGAGAGCTGGCCTGCATGGTGAGGTGACAGTCCGTCCCCATGGTAACAAAGTAGTACATCTTAGATTCCTGATGCGAGTTGACGATCATGCCATCACCACGGATCGTCTGGCCGCAGAAATCCACAACGTTCACTGATGAGTGAGGAAAAACACCAGTCAATGGGTCCTCCATCTTCATCCTAATCATGTCAGGAAAAAACTTCACACTGCAGACATCCCATAATGACTGTCTCTATAACTACGCTAGCTCTGATGAACCTGAATGACTGAAAATGAAAGAGATTAGATAAAAGAATTTAACTCATCCCTTAGAATCATAATCTTACTGCATATGTGTAGGATGTCTATGTCACTGGGGAAGTTTAACCTGACCAAAACAACAACAACAACAACAACAAAACTACACATGTGCTCATGAAAATGTTCCAAACCCATGTTTCCACATGTGCTTCACATGGATAGCACTTCACATGTGATCCACATGTGGAAAGGGTAAATAAAGTAAAGAGTGAATAAAGAAAGAAAATGAATCAGTCGGGGTAAAAACAGAAAAGTTACCTAAAAGATCAAAAGTTTCATTAGCAACTTGTATTCATGGAACTTTACTTTGTCCTTATTCTTCATATCCACAGATGAATTATTGACAGCTTGATACAGAACAACACATCTGATTTCATACATGAACCTACCCCCCATCCAGGACTTGTATCTGGGTCAGGGTAAGGAAATTCAGACCCCTCACACAGACATTTTAAACTTCTCCCGTACAGAGCACTGTACACCAAAACCACCAGACACAGACGGTTGCTTCCCCCGGGCCGTTATTCTTATGAACAATAATGCACGCTGATGCATATTTGCACAAACCTGCACATACCTGCACTACTACGTTGGTGGTATGTTTACATCTACATTGCTTCAATTTTTTTATTTTTTATTTGTTCTTATTTTGATTATTTGTTATTATTATTTTACTTTTGGACTGAACGTACAACGAGAGGAAGAATTCACCGGAGTCAAATTCCTTGTTTGTGTACAGACTTGGTGAAATAAAGTGGTTCTGATCTATAAAAACATTTGGCTCATTTTTTGTTTTGATATTCAGATTTTTTACACAACAACAGTATTCAGATTATTGTTGATAATTAATTCTTTTTCAATACCCACATAGAAAATTGTGTGAATGATTATTATCTACAGAGCTGCTGCTGTTGTTATGGAGATTGACTGAGGTGTTATTTTTGCAGCAGGGTGATTATCACTGAACACGTTCATGTTTAACCGTGATCACTGCAACATATCAACACAAGAAAACACACAATCAACATGATCAGCGAGGCGATAATTTAAGAAGCAGCTCACTGCTCATCTGCAGGCAAAACCAGGACAGATGGGTGGGCAGATCCGGCTCCAGCAGCCCCCACCCGGTCACCCACTGCCCCCTGGCTCAGGTCCACAGGCTAAATAATGAGAAAATTTATGACCACCCCTGGAGTTTATTAGCTCTGTTTCTCTGGGAGACATCCAGATCCTTCTGCACTGACCCCCAGGAATGTCCCAAAGCCAGGCAGCGCCTGTTGATGGGGAGTTTAACTCCACCATATCATGAAAGTAGACATAAAACCTCAAAGGTAAACTATCCAACACATGAGAGAGGAGAGTTTCTGAGACCTATTGCATCACTTTATGGTAAAAGCTTGGTTCAAAACCCTGTTGTTTACAGTCTGATACTTGTCTTCTGCCCCCTTGTGGAAACCTTTGGCACTACAACAATTTTAACATATCACACTGTAATAAATGGTCCATCTATGTCAATTATCATTGTTTATTTTATTTTTCTTTACATTTTGTTAAAGGGCCGAATAAAAACTCCAGACTTTTAAAAGAAATTGAATTTTTTTGTCCATTTTTTTTTGGGGGGGGGGGGGGGGAGATGGTTCTAAAGTTTGAAACGGGGTATTTCCCAAAGGGGCATGGGTGGGCGCTTTTTGTAAAACAGGGCAGGAACAATTCTGGCGTGACAAA
>JBBBVU010000003.1:4361586-4373284 GCA_037177055.1 Atherinosoma microstoma
TTTTAATGTTTTATGTAAAGCACTTTGAATTGTCTTGAACCTGAAAATGTGCTATACAAATAAACTTGTCTTGCCTTATGTGGGGTTTTTCTTTGGCTTTGAGTTTTTTTGTTATTTAGATTAAATTTTCAAACACTAAATAAAGAATTGCTTAGAAAGCATTCATAATCTACACTAAAAAGCTTTGACCATTCGGGAGTCGAAACAGCTGGCTCTTTAAAAAAGAGCTGGATTTCCCATCACTGCTTCCTCGCTGATGCACTTTCTCTCACGCACACTCGCTCAGTCCGCCCTCCACCAGATAACAACTTCAACCCCGAATGCACATCTGCACGTGAGCTTCGCAGGATTGTGCCACACGATGATTGGTTTCCGATGAAAACATCTTGTTCCTTCATTCCAAAGAAAGAAACAGAGAAAAAAAGATTAAATCTGCCAGTCACTGCTCCATCAATCTTCAAACCCCTCATTTTCCCCCTCCATTTGCGCTCCTCCACCTCACCATTCCCCCCCATCACGCTCTCCTTGCATCCCTCCATCATCCCTCTCAGTGGGCTGACTGCCTCGTGGCTGCCAACCTAATCAGCCATGACACACTGTATGTTTGGTTCCTGCTGGGCAAGCAGGGAAACAGAGGCATGGATTTGGGATGGACAGAGAAAGAAGGATGGGCTCAGGAGTGATGAAAGGAGTGTTTGAGCAGAGATGAAGCTGTTTGAAAGGATGACAAGATTGACTGGAAGAGTACAAGAAAGAGGAAGATTAAGCAATTGTGGGAGGGATGAAAAGGGTGTGTCGGACAGAGAGGAAGAAAAAACGGCTTCTCTCTCTCTCAGAGAGGAACACGTGACTTACTGTAAGAATTAGGAGGGGAAAGAAAATGGCAAATAACTGAATGAAAAGAAGGGGTATAATTGGGGGAAATTGAGGAGAAACAGCAGGATTAGGGTACAAATCTGGATTTTTGAAGGTCAGAAGAAGGAAAATGAGCAAAGTATCTGTAAAAAAGGGTTCTGATGTGCACGAGTGGGGCCCTCACACATGCATATACAGTACTATTTGAGTCAATATCACCAGGGTCCTCATCACAGTCACACAGTTATCATGGAAATATAGCAGAGTAATGAAACTCTGGGGTCTAACGGTCAAACATTTAGACACATATTAGCACAATGACAAGTCTCTTAAAACACGTTTCCTTCATTTTATGCAGTTTTCTATATTGTATGTACGAGTTTTTGGCATGTCCAACTCACTGGTTTATTAACTTTTGTCTGTTTAATAAGTAATAAAATTATACTTAATCAAAAATCTTTTTACATGGCTTCATGTTATTGTGGATGTAGGAAAAATGAATTTCTTTTTCCTACATCCACACTAATATTCCTAAACACACACTGTAAAAAACAGGATCTCTAGTTTTATTTTATCCCTTAAAACCCTGCTTGTTCTTACTAGGGGGTGGAGGGAAAAGCTGTTTTTTAGATGCACTGCGACGTGGACGATTCAGAGCCGATGTACGAGGGATAAAACATTGATTCTTTAACTGTTATTTAATGTTGAGGAATGCAAAAGGCAGAACTCAGCAGGCGGATCGACTGTGCATGCTGAGGGTGAAATCCAACCAGCAACCTCTGCATTTAAAAGCTGGCATGTGGAAGTACTTCGGCTTCAATGGGTGGCTTTGTTTGTTCGGAAAGATCTGTACTTTTGGGAAGGTGTGGATGAACGAATGAAGCAAACTGGTCCGCCTACAGTCTCAGTTTGCTTCACATGGAAACCTTTCTTTTGACCCAGGAATTTTGATTAGGACATCCTGCGAAACTCTTGACTAATTAGATAGCTTGTTCACAGAAATGTCCAATTAGGGGGGCAGTAAAGTATCATCAAGGGACCAGAAAGTTCTGAAAAGAATAAAAATAATGGTCCTTTATAGCTGGAATGAAGCCAAGAAGATGTTTTTGACACGCAGTGGTGCCAAAACGAGCTGAGTTGGTTTGGTGAGGATAGTAGGTAGTAGCATAAATAACTTTCTACAATACTGTTAGTAATGAATTCCTTTATGGTGCTATATCTGTTGACACATTATTTTTTACATCATTTTAGCCTCAATCTGACAACAGAGGCTTTCCTGAAAAAAGAAGGTCTGGATGTTAACTGGGATTAAAAGAGTTGAGTTTCTACGAGTGTTTTTACATGTAAAGAACAAGTGGACCAAATAATAGCAAAATAAGATGTTAGCATGTATGATATTAACCCTATAAAGCCAAACGTATCATATTTGATACGGACAGTTTCTGAGACATTTTGCATCACTTTATGGTAAAAACTCTGCAGTATACAATATGATACTTGTCTTCTGCCCCCTAATGGATACCAGGAAGCAGAAGATGACACTATAGTAATTTTGACGTCACATGGTAATAAATGATAGATATCCCCCCCCCCCTCCCAAATTTTTTTTTTACAAATTTTCCCCACATGTTAAAGGGTCACTTCTAAAGACTTCAGATTTGTTAAAAAAGGACGTTTCTCCCCAGTTTTTCTTGGGTTGGGCTTTAAAGGGTTAATTCAGTTTGTCCAGGAACACAAACCTGGGTCTTCCAGCCCCAAATTCACCTGGACCTGTCGGTGTTTGGTGGTTTTTCCCCCCAGTTTTTTGTATTTGTTTCCTGCTCTGATTTATAAGTCATAGGAGCGGCCTTAGGGCATCATCATCATCATCATCATCATCATCATCATCATCATCATCATCATCATCATCATCATCATCATCATCATCATCAGTCACAGGAGGAAGATGCTTTGTCACAACATGACTCAGCTAAATTTAGCTTTCTTTCTAAATTGTTTCCATCATCTCTGCAGCCTCAACAGAACAGGGACCGACAGGACGTCTGCACAGTTCTGAAACCGTCCACGTCAAAGTCGTAAACAACATACACCCAAGTGACTTTTACCCTCGTGGGTAATTATGGACTTCTTTGATCTTTTTCCCCTTAATTTCTGGTTTGGTACCCCATATTGATCGGGTGTTTTTTTCTAAGAAAGTGTTTCTCTTGAAGAACTTTGAAATTTAAATGTTTCTTTAAGGTCAACAAGACATCGGGGAGAAGTTATTACCCTTTCAGGTCTTTAGAAGGCAAAAAACTCCCGTCTCAAAAACTGCTATAAAAACATTTGAGGTTTTCTTTCTTTTCTTTTTTTACACTCCCCCCCCTCTCCCCAGTCCAGACCAGAGTCCAGGCTGAACATGGAGAAGCAGCTTTTAGCTGCGATGCTGCAAACCAGTGGAGATTAAACTTCCAAAGACACTTTTACATCCAGATAAAAAACATTTCTTTTCTCATGGACATGTGCATGAAATCTGCACTGTATCTGTTTTTACTCATCTTGATTCAATTTATGATTTTATTATGAACATACTGTTTTTTTTGCCATTTGTTGCAGCCTTTTACGACTTTTTAATGCTTTCTTTGCAGCCTCTGTGATGCTTTTAATGTTTTTTGCAAAGCACTTTGAATCGTCCTGTACATGAAACGCTCTAAACAAAGAAGCTTGCTTGCCTTAATTTGCTCAATCAACTTCAGTCCTCATCAAAACTACCAAATATTTAATCATTCAAATTATTTTAACCCAGTTTGATGAGTCCATGTCACAGGGGTTTATGGGGGAAAACAACAACAACAACAAAAAAAAAAGTTATTTTTCATGTAGTCTGATCCAAACCTGAGATCTGGTAAATCAGCCTGAAATCTCTTATTTGCTTTTCTGTGTTCTGTTTCCAATTTATTTCTTTTATTTTTTAGTTTGTTTTAATTCTTCTAATGAACTTTTAAATGTTTCTCTTGCACCTTGCTTTTTTAAATATTTTTTGTAAAGCACTTCAGGTTGTCTTCCACTCAGCGGGGAGGATTCATGCATATTCTCCAGGATGAGATTGTAAGAGGTGGTGGTGGTTCCGGGGTTTGGACCTCAGCTTTCAGCCTGCTGCCGTTTGATGAGAACATTCACGCTGCTTTCTGACCTGAAGCAACCACAACCGAACCGGCTGGAGCTGAAAGATGATTTCAGCCACGTCTTCCTCCCAGAGGGTCGAGAAAAGGCTCATTAAGTATGCTGAATATTGTCTCAGTCTCCCTCCGCTGAGGAGGAAGTGCTCATCTGTTCGTGTTCTCCGTTTCCCAGAGAGTTAAACTGCTGGGAAACAATCAGAGACGAATGTTTTATTTAACTACTTTCAGGTCACACACTGAGCTCCATCTCACTCTGCAGCTCACAGAGAACATTTCTGAGCTTCTTTCCAAACTTAAAGATTTTCTGTGTCAAGTCAGAGGCAGAAATAAAATGCCTGAGGGAAATGGCAAAGTTGTAGTTTTTTTTTTTTTTTTTTAAACAAAGCAAAAACAAAACAATAATAATAATTAATTTGACAGCTTTGTCCCGGAGGGTAATGACTGCTGGCAGGAAAGATCTCCTTTATCTTTCTGTCCTGCTTTGGACATGAAGAAGCCTCTGACTGAACACACTGTTGTTTCTTTTCTGTGTTGTGTAGAAGGATGTGAAGAATTCTCCATCATGTTCAGCAGCTCGTGCAGCTTTCCTGTCTGGACAATCAGAACTCTGCGTTTGTTATATACGGACAAAATAATACGGACAAAAACTCACAGCTAACAGTTCGCTGTCCCTTGTGTTGAGATCTTCTCCTCAACAGTGACATGTCCAGGATGGAACCAACGGTGGTTAATTCCACCTCCTCTTAGCTTTCTGCAGACTTTCTTATCACGGTCTGCTCATACGGTCTTAAAGCAGCGTACAGAAACATTGGAGTCCGGGATGTGTTCAGCCATGTCTGTATTCTTTTGAGACCATGTTAGCACTTCAAGCTTGTCCATTTAAATATGTGCTCCATCAGAAATGTTTAGCTCTGCAAGCCCCACCCCAGAGGTTCGGGGTACCACCTCCACACCAAGCTGAGATATCCGTCTCAGAGCTCTGATTTGGTTCTGCAGGGCAAACGGAGGCAAACCCTGGTTACAGAAAAAGGTTTCTGTGGTTGAAATCCTGCAGATGGAGCTATCAGATATATCAATAACAGCAACAGGAAAGTCATCACCATGGTAACTGAGGCTGAACTACTACCCTGCTCCGAGCAGTTTCTGTTCAGAGTTTTGGGATGAAACTGTTTAAAATGTCCACTGATGACGGAAGTAGGTGATGACAGTAAAACGATTTATTTACATTGAATAAATGTCAGATTGTCAAATGACTGGATTAACTGTCATTATAAAAGTCAACACATTCCCCATGTTTAGCTGTTAATCAGAGGTTGACATTTTAAATCTCGATAATGTCGATTCACAGACGTCTTCTCAGTGTTTCATCAATGAAACATTGGACCACTCGTGGATTTTAATCCCAAATAAAATCCAAACCTGCCTCCGTGCCACCGAACAGCATCGCCACATGTGCAGTTGTCTGCAAAATGATTCGTCCCCTTCCATTAAAGAAAAGGCAAAATTCTCAATAGTAATCAAATAACCGGAGACTGAAAAAAGTAATAATAATAATAAATATAAATTTGCTAAATTATAATTTAGTGAAATAAGAAATTTTTTAACTTAATTTTGTTTAATTGAGTTGAAAAAAAAATAAACAAACAACATGGTCCTGGACCAATCAGAGCACTTTGCTGATGAGCAGTGGGCCAGAATACCTGTGGACAGGTGTAGAAGTCTGATTGAGAGTTACAGAAAACACCTGATTGCAGTGATCACCTCAAAGGATTGCTCAACTAAATATTAGCTTATGAGTAACGTAACGTAAATTCATTTCTCATATTTTTTGCTTGTTTTTTTATTGAAGCACCATTCAAAAACAATGTCATGATTTTCATAAAATCTTAAAGACTATAACTTTTGTCAGTTTCAGCTTGTTTCCGTGACAACTGTTTTTTTTCCTTCTTTAATGGAAGTGTATGATTAATTTTGCAGACAACTGTCTGTTACCAGGGAAACCGCGTTTTCAGATGGTGATGCAGAATGAGTTATACATGTTTCTAGATTTTGACCCATATTTAATCTCACACAGATATTAATTATAACAGGTCTAAATATCAGTTAGAGCGGAACACTTGTGTTCTGGGGTTAAAGGTTTCACAGATTTATGTGCAGCTGCTGTGAAAAGCAACAGCTGGATGGATTCATTTCATCTGAACAACCAACAGTTTCTCTCTTGGCTTAATTTCAGAAGCTGTGTTTTTTCGGGGGGGGGGGGGGGTTGCATGATTTTTTATACCTTTCCATTCAGCAGGAGTCACATGACAAGAAACACCCATTTTTCTGTAAACATTCAGAGCCTGAAGAAGAAAACATGGCTGCTTTGTGCTGCCAGTGTTTGATAAAAACTCAGCGGTGGTGACAGAATCAGAATCTTTAGATGAACTTTGTATCACAGGAACAGATAATAATGCAGATAACGACGGTAAGAATGATAATGGGTGTTACGTATCACGACCTCTGAGATGAAAGTAAAAACAGAATGCACAGATTTGTGAGAGGAGCTTTTGGTGTTGGAGACATCAGCTTTGTCTCAAGTCAGGACCGACACCACAACATCCCGCCTCTCTGTAACGACGATAATCAGAGGACTATATCACGGGTTCACTGCTGTCTGTTTGGATCGAGGAAAGCCGTCTCTGAAACATCTGATGGACCGAACCATCAGTCTGTTGATCAGTCACTGAACTTATCATAAGCTGTTAAATATCTGAATATATTCATGATTAAAAATGTAAAATTTCCTCAATTTAAAGAAAAAGAAAACAAAATAAAAGAGGGGAAGAATATTTAAGTGAAGGAAATTCAGTTTTTAACAGCAATTAATAAGTGTATGTATACTGATATTCTATGACATCAATATGTTCACTTATTCACTACAGAATTCAGTGGAGGTAGTGAGAGGATTCACTCACTACTCACTCACTACAGAACTTCAATCAATCCTCAAAAGACACCTGTACAAACTGGCTTTTCCATAATTCTGTTGTCTTTGTTCTCCAACGTAAAGCACCTTTCAGTGTCCAAAAAAGTGCTATACAAGTTTGATAATAATAATGAATAATTATTATTACAATAACTATTATTTTATTTCATCACCACCACCACCACTACCACTACTACTACTACAACAAATAATAATAAAAAAACAACAGAAAGGTCCATGAAGATTCAGGAAGTTTATAATTTGTTAAAACCTTTTTCCAGTTTTTTTTTTCTTAAAAAGAAAAAAAAAATCAGCTAATGAACCATTTAAAAAAAAAAAAAAAAGTACAAAACAAATAACGGCCAGAAGTCATATGACCCAGGAGTTATCTCTGTTCCATTAACTACCAAACATAAACAGTATACAACCTTTCAGTGGGATTTATTTAAAACCAAGGAATGGTTACCATGGTAACTAATGCTTAACCCCATTGTAACTGATGCTGATCCCTTTATTTTTTATTATCTATTTTGCAGCCAAAATTTAAAAAAACAACTAGTCTTTGTTTACTTTGTTGCTAAGTGAAGGAAAGATGGTCAGTTCCATAAAGAAGAAGGTCGGTAGAAAAGTGTTAAACTAGTAAATGATTAAAGGTTTTTGTCTGTTCAGACTGTGTTACTATGTTCATCACAGCTGCACCTAATCATTTAAACCTCAAATAGGCCCGAATTTAAAACTTATGCTGATCATTCAGCTCTGACACTGAAAGCTTCTCTAATACGATTTCTCACTTTGGGTTAGGAAACAAAAACAGAAAAAAAAGGGGGGTTTTTTTCTAATTTTTTTCCCATTTTGAAGGAAAAAAGCAAAGTGCCAGAACAGACCCAGTAAAAATGTTTTTTAGTATTTTAAATAAATAAACCAATATTTATTTGCATAGATCTACTGACCTCCTCTGGTTTCCCAGCTCCTCTCTCTACCGTCTCCAAGAACCCGTCAGAGTTCCTCCTCAGAGATAATCGACCCCTTTTTGACCCCTTGGACGGGTCGGTCACGGGCTGCTTGTATACGTCCATCTGGAAAACAATTATTAGATATCATTCTTGTTGCATATCAGAGACCTGTGCAAGGCTCTTTTACAGAACCAACACCATCCACCAACAGGTCGAGCTGGTAATAAAGTAGGAGGTTTAACATATGAACTAATTCCATTTCTCTTTTCCACTACAACTAAACCCAGAATGGACGAGGAATCACGCAGAATCTGAGACACAGATCCTACATAAAACAATTAAAATGTGCTAAGTTTTACTTCCACTAATTTCTGTGGAGCCAGACAGAAAGAAGCAGAAAGAAGCAGAGAACATTTGCAAAATGCTGCAGGGAGGAAACCAAGAAAGGAAAGAAATCAGCTGGAGATGCTTTTCATCCACTCTGTGAATAAAAGGGGAACGATTTGACGACAACTGTGCTGCAAACAGAGGTGACATTAACACACAGGTACACACTGGGATGCAAAACAAAACAAAACAAATATAGAAAACGACAACAGAAATCTTTTTGGGGATACAAAAGGGTGACGCATCAAAGCCGGACCATTCGGCCCAGAACTCTATAATGAATGGGTCTAAAATTGTTTCATGTGTTGAAATATCTTTTTGTTTTTTTTATGGCCCCAATTTTAGTGTGAAGGGTCCTTTCCAGAAAGCAGGTTCAACGAGCTCTGAGTTTTTAGTTCCAGATCAGCCGCTTTGACTTGGTTCAATCAACTCTGAATATCTTTATCCAGAGTTAGAAACCACAATAAAAATCCATCATCAGGGGAAGCTGCAATACCTGGAGTCACCATGGCAACCATTGGAGCTAGAGGTTGTTATTCAAGCGAATGAGGAACTCTGGAGAAAGGGGAATACTGCTGCTGCTGCTAAAGGAGAGAGGGGCATCATGGGAGAAAACTGCTGCCTGAGTCTGTGTAGAAGTTGGAATCCACTCGTCTCTGACTTAATATTCAACCTGACTAAAACTGGAGTGTGTGTGCTAGATTATTGGTGGATAGGATAAAATCTGAGTTTTATTTAGGTTCAATCCCACCGTGGAAAAACACACATGGAGGAAACTGAAGATGAAGAATAAAAAAAATCTTTCAGAAAGCAAAAGCAGATTGTTCTAGAAGATGATGATGACGATGACGACGATGATGATGATGATGAGGAACGGTCTGTTGGGATCCAGAGAGGCTGACAGAGGAACTAATAGTTAATTTCTACACTGAAGTATTTTATAGAAAAATTATTTTTAAACATATGTGAGGACTTTCTTCATGACTCGTCACATCTTTGTCTTTCTAAAATGTTCTTAATAAAAGGTCCGTTTACAGTATTGCAGCTCATTGCACAAAACTTGCATCTCTGGATATGAACTGCCGGAGAATCTGAGTGACTGCAAATCAGTAGTTTCATGAGATATTGATCAGGAGATGATTGATCATCTATTAGGAGGTCAGAAAATCCTCCCAAAGTATTAATTCAGCTTCTAAATCTCTGGGATCCCGTTGCTACGGACAACCCGTGTCTGACAGCCGCGTCAGATGGAGGAAACAGGAGGAAACAACTGGAAACCTGCCAGCGAGCAGGTTTACTTCACAGAGTCAGTTGCCATGGTAACAGACTAACAGGCTTACTTCTCTTCCTGGAGTTTCCCTCAATTCTGAGTCAACATACTCAAGAGTTTCAACGTAACCCGTTTCCTGGAACGAACCTGAACTCAGCAGGAAATGAAAACATTTCCTTGAGAAATACTCGAGTACTCCAGCAGTGGACAATGTAGTGCAAGAAAAACTTCCCACAATGCAATGCAGCTGTGATACAAAGGAAAAGAACAAACAGGAAGCTGGCCTGAAAAATACAAACATGTTTGACTTCATTGCAATGTGTCATTCAAACAGGTTTCTAGTTTGTTTCTTTGTTTTTGACTCATCGGTGCGTGTAGACACATTGTTGACATGTTGCCAGGGTGACGCCCTTACAACTGCCAACCAGACTCATGAGAAGCGACATCATCACTGTGACCTATACGGGGTATTTGTATCTTGGTGTGGGGTCCTTCTACTCACCCCCCTGCCGTTGGTCTCCACATAGCTGCACTTGAAGGCACAGCTCAGAGTGTCTCTGTTGAGTTTCTGAAGCAAAGCGCTGCCACAACCAAAGAGGACGTTCTCAGCACTCCAGCCTTCATCACTCAGCTTCTCAAGAATCTGCAGAAAACAGAGAGCAAGAAAAATCTGATTATTATACGGAAACAAAGACAAACTGTTTCCACACAGATGGACCAGCAGGGGATTTATTTAGTAACTCTGTTCTGCACATCTTAGATCTACACACACTGATGAGGAGAATCGGCAACAGAGTCTCCTGATGGACGTCCGAGGTTTGTTTGGTATCAGAGCATCATCACGATGCACCGGGCTGTTAAAAGCTTTTCCTCTCCGCTTCTTCTTATTTTTATAAATTGGTTTATATGAACACAGATATCACAAATAGGATTATTATAATGGATTTGTTTTAATAGGACTTTAACTGATCTACAGTTAATTGGACTGTGTCTGTAAAAGTGCCCTCAGATGACAGAAACGTGATACACAAACAAACCTGCCTTCCCTTTAAACCAAGCATACTGCTCCTTACCTGATCCACGGAGGTGAGGTCAATGCCGTCCCCTTGGATGATCCTCAGGTAAGACGGCAGCACTTTGTATCCCACAGAGTTCAGAGTACAGCCAAAACACTCCTCCAAAATCTTGATGACCTACAAGTTGAAAGTCAGGAATGTTAAATGGGAGCAGTTTAATAAAACAAGCAGTATTATCGGTACTTCTCTTCCCTCCATCAAAGACATGTTCCACACCCACAGAGCTATTCAGCATTGCCGGTGACCTCTCCCACCCCAGCACAGTCCCTCTTCAGCCTCCTGAATAAGTACTGAAGCCTTCAGACCGGCTCCACAATACTGCTGAACAGCTTCATCCCCCAGGCTGTCAGGATGCTGAACTCTGTTCACTACCTCCCCCCTCTGCCTCCCACCACTGGATCATAACTAGATCGCTCAGCACACACACGAGCCTTGCCTCAACCACTGTACTCAGACTCAGGATTTCATCTGCTGCCACTGTTGCACTTTACTCCAACCGTCACATGATCACTGTCATTTCAACTACTGCCACTATTTACAATGTCACCATTATTTTAATTGGACTGATGATAGTTTATTGCACATTGCAGATTTTCCCCCAACATTTCTTTTATATATTCCCTTCATAATGTGAAAAGGACTGTGCCTGCCTTCTCTGGGCATGAATCTATTTTAGACAGACCTGGGTGTCCTGTTTTCTGACATTCTGGACAGTCTTGGATGCTGGAGAGGAGCTTGTTGTTGTTAGTGCACATCTCCAAAGCAGCATAAATTTACAGATTTATGTAGAAATCCAGATTTTCAGGCGGGCATTAATTTTTTCATTTAAACAATGCCACACCACACGGTGTGTGTTCATTAACCCTTAAAATGATCTTTTTAATACATAAATACAAGTAGAATTTCAACCTTTTTAATCCCAGTCTACATTCAGACATTTTCTCAGGATATCCTCAGTTGTCAGATTATGAGGCTAAAATGATGTAAAATGAATGTATCAATAGATATAGCACCATAAAGGCCAACCA
>JBBBVU010000003.1:4396529-4410233 GCA_037177055.1 Atherinosoma microstoma
GAAACCGAAAAAAAAACGTAACTTCTACCTATTCTTTTTATCTGTATTACTACATTACTGTTGCTGTTATACTTTTATTATTACACCTCCTCCAACGGTGTAAGAGTTTAGTCAGATTTACATCAGATTGTATCTGTACATTCAGAATCGCATCCACATCTATTTTTAAAAAAAAGTTTTATTTGCACAACTAAAACTATTTTTAAATAAGTGTTTTAGATCCTGGGTGAGAAACAATGAAGGTAGATGTTAACAGGAAGCTGACTGGCTGGTTGGGATGGTTTTAAACAGCCAGAGGTGCATGTGATGGGGTGCAACGTGATCTTTCTTGCAAGCTTTAAGATTCCACCTGCAGAGCATTTATTTAGTATCAGATTGACATGCTTTATGCACACAGTCTGTGTTTTTATTCAAATCTATTGTCCTTCCTGCTTTGTCTGCAGCAGCTGGGAGTCCCCCCCAGCCTACTAGGAATGAGCAATTCTGATTAGTGTTACAGCTCCACATGTTTTACATGGATGTCCAGGAGTAGAAAACTTGAGTCCAACAAGTCAATAACCAGTGCCGTGGAACTGCTTAGTGAGATCTAGTTTTCTAGGGTTCATTATAACCAGAGAAGTATCCTGGTTATGTGAAGCCACATCCAAGCGCCTGCAGAAGACACAGCACATTTTAAACATGAGTCATTTCCTTTGAAAAACATCATTTTCAGAATATATTTGTTCATTTTACCATTCAGTTGTCCTGACAGGCTCATATGTGGAGCTGTGTGCTGGAACACACCGTTTATCCTCCAGTTACACGGGCTAGAAATGAGAGATGTTATATAGCCTCGTTATGTTTATTAGACTGTTGTTCAATATTGATTCTTAATTAAAAATCTACTCTCCAAATCCAAGTTCCCAGCCTGGATTGCTGTTGTCTTGATGAATTGTAGCTCTCTTTTATTTTCTTTTGTAAAAAGAAAGCACAGCCTTTATAGATCGGTTTGAATATTAGCTCTTCTCCATTTTCAGTGTGTTTTCTGTGTTTATGAGTCACTCAGTCTGCGGCAGTTGATCTTGTCTTTTTGCCACTCAGTGGTTCGTAACCGGAGTTCAGTCACATCACCTGCAAGCCCTCAGCTTCCTTTATCGTTTCATCCATCTCCATCTGTGTTACCCATCACTCACTGGCATCCACTCACCTCATCATCCATCATCCCAGTACATTTGCTGCCCGGTCTTTGTTCTGTACCGGATATCACTGATGCACTGAACCCCCACCCCCCCACCCCCTGCAGCACCGGCTGGAGAGGCAGTTTTATAAGAGAATAAAACTGAAACTGGTCTGTGGAAACAGACAAGATGTTTCATATTTGAATTTATCACCAGATTGACATGATATTGTCTGACTGGGTCTCTGAGGCCTGTGAGGTCTACTCTGCAGTGAAACTGGTATCACTGCTGTAAGGCCGTCATTTCTCCATGCCCATCCATCAGCACATTAAGGCCCTGCTTACACCACATTTCCAGTGGTATATCTGAAAAAAGTTGCATTTACTTGAAAGTGGAATGACAACTACCTCCATACAGACAGAAAACAATAGAGTGCATGGCAGGCCTGTAGTGGGAAACACACCCGTCATGTGCACGATGTCAGACCTGAAGACATAACTGCTTGTAATGAGGTGTATTAGTTATCTAGTGCAGTGTGTTTCAACCTTTTTTGAGCCAAGGTAAAAAAATGTACATTGAAAAAAATTACAAGGGACCCCACAAACCAAAAATATTAAAAAATGAAAATCTTTAAGCTAAATTAACAATAAAAAGTCAAATAAAATAGGTATTTTTTGTCATATTATTTGCAGATAGTAATTAATTTGTTTTCCAAAAAATGCTTTTTAGACCAGTTAGGTGAAATTGGATCATTTCCTATGGCACACCTGTCAATCTCTCACGGCACACTAGTGTGGTTGAAAAACACTGATCTAGTGGATCTGTGCGTATTCGCTGACGACAAAAATGTTGCACAAAAAAGCAGGTTTTGCTTTTACAGAGGAAAATAACTTTAAAAGATTCTGCAGCAAATCCGCCATCATTGTCGTCGTGCTGTTGGCGGGTCTAAACAGGGCCGGAGTGTGAAACTGCAACATGACGAGACAGACGCCATCATAGCCTAAAGATGTTCATGTTTACACGGACAGGGTTCACAGTGTGTTTTAAGAAAATTTTTATTCTGGAGTCTATCCTCAAACCTCGGCAGTTTTGTCTACCCAAAACTCTGTTACCGTGGAAACGAGAGACGTGAACTTAACAAAACGCTTGCGTTTTACTGTCTTAAGGCTGCTACACGCGACAGGATAATCAGGCTGATTTTTGTCTCGATTTCAAAGGCCTGATTGTCTGATGTTTGCAAACGACATTGTGTGTAATTTTCCTGAGGTGTGTGGTGTGTTAAGAGTGATTTTGTCCGGTCCGATCCGCTCGGAAGGAGAGTTTAGATAATGAACATGTTTAATATTTGTGACTATAAATCCTGCAGTGTGTGGAGTGCTCAGAGAGAAGCCGAGCACGCTCAGCGTGCAATGTCACGTCTACCGGAAAAATAGCCAATCAGGACGTGAGCTGACTCAGCTGACTGACAGAGAAGGACGTAAAAACAAACAAAAGGATTATAACGCTGTTATTCCCATCACTGGTAGTTTGCAATGATTGTGGTAACGTTAGCACTTGCTAGCACTGGTGCTAGCCTCTAGCCCTGCTCTCCAAGCTATTTGTTACACTTCAGATCATTTTTACTCACCTCAAATTTGCACTGTAATCCATAAAGCCCACATTCCCACCGTCTCCATGACTTTTTCCATAATTGTTTTCCATTTTTGTGTTTTTTTGGAAGTAAGAGGCAAAAAACAACCATAATTGCTTCTTTCTGTTCGTTCACCATGTTTGTCTATACTGAAGTCACGTTGGACTGCAACGTTTGGGATATTGAGTGTGAGGATCCTCTGCTGAAGAACTGGTTAGTGTGTGGTGTGCTCGGTCGTGCACACCACACACTAACCGGCTCAGAAAAGAGAGTTCGTGTGCGATCTGTCTTTTGTTATCATCAAGTTTGAAGAATCCTGTACATGTGCCAGCATTTTGCATCATCACGTATCACAACAAGATACTGATGCCGATCAAATTTGAAGTTGACATCAGATCTTGGTCGTTGTCTGGAAAGTGAAAATTGTCCTCGGTATGTGCAGACAGAAATCCCTGCACGATGGTCCGACTTAAATAGACGGCAAATTTGTCAGATGATGAGGTAATAAAATCATGATGCCTCAAAATGCTTTGACACTGAATGCAGGTTGGCTTGTAGGCTGAACCGGCCACTTTTCATCATGATCTCAGATTTCTTTCTGCTCTCATCTGCACTAAATTATGTTCATGAAAGTATTTTGGGGGATTTCAGTAGTGATAATAAACAATAGTGAGCACAGAGAGTCTGAGATGAGCACAAAACAGCAAATGCTGCTCTGCTGCTGATATGTCACATTACTGTAATTTACTAATGATCATTTAGTTCCCAGTCATTACCCTCCACCCAACATTTTCCATTGTGTGGCCAAATGGCAGCATCCCACTTTCATTTGTTTCTGTCAAAATGAGTCTTTGTGCTCCAACAGCTGAGGAAATCTGACTCATGATTACATGTTCTGAATTTTCAAATCTCAGTGTGACTTCGACATAATCATGGGAAACAGAAATAGTTTATTCACTCATAGAGAAATACAGCATATATAGTGGACACTGTACAATAACAGTAGGGTGAAGGGATCAGCCCAAGGAAGCTACAGCAGAGTTACACACCATGCCTGAGAAACTGTTGATAACAGCAAGTGCTGAATAAAACCTGTGCTCTTCTAATAAAACATGGACACATTTATGAAAGTACCAATGGGCACAAACGATGATGAAATCAACAACAGAGATTTTAACGACCAAAAATAAAGACACGAAAGATGACAAGGCATATCTGTCCCTAAGCTTGACCAGGTAATGAAGAGAGACCACAGTGTGTCGCTTGTCTCTGACAGTATGAAGCCAGACAAGTTACAAAGCCACTTGGGGACTTCTGTGTTCATCCTGAACACAAATTAAAGTCTGTTGATTACTTTAGAATTAAACTACTCAACTGTTGTATAAAGCAGAATTGTTTTTATTAAAGCAGCATCCATCTCATGGAAAGCTCAACTCACCTGAAGTAGTTTGCAGTTTCCCGGAATAAAACGTCTCCCACTGACACGGTTGCATCTATAGTTAACGAAGTAACAGCCAATAAACCAAAGACTATTATGTGGCACATTTCTTTGTACGTTTCTTCGGGGTGTATGTGGTAGTGGGATCGTGGGGGGCTTGACATTATTGTCGATTAAAAGGGGGCACTGGCCTGCAGAAAAAGTTTGGGAACCACTGATATAAGAGATACTGCTTGGGGGCGCCGGAGATCAGTGGAGTTTTAAGGGTTAAACATAGCAGTGATTTTTTTTACCATTTGATTTCATTCAAGATGTTTTTCTGACCACATTTCTTCCAGGAAGACGATGGTTTTCCACTATCTTTCCAGGTTTTAATCATGCGTTGGACAGTTTTCAACCTAGTTTTAGTAGTTTCAGCATCTTCTAAGATGTTTTATTTGCTTGTTGACAATAATTTGACCCTTCTGAAACAAATTAACATCTTTTCCACGAACACATGAAAATAAAGCTGTATTGTTACAATCGTTTTTCTGTCTGACTATTGCAGAATGTTTTGTTCATCTTGAACTGTGTCTGCATATTGTCAGTAGTTACACGAAGAACTCTCTATTCTGTCAATGACAGATTCTCAGGCGATGCTGAAGTGACCTTGCAAAGGAGATAACAGTTTAAATGCTACTGCCAGACAATTGTTTCTTCAGTTCGTACCTTGTCTCTGTACTGCTACGAGCTCCTTGCCGCAAGTAAGATTTTCTCTACCAAGAGTCCGCTGGTCTGTCGTCCCTGATTTTACAGTCTGAGGGATGTTTAGCCAACATTTTTGGAGAAATTGTTTAGTGATGATTTTTTTCTTGTTCATGAAATCAAGATGGTAAAAGTCAATTAGTGAAAATATCTGCATGTATGTGTGTGTACGTGTGGACACTCCTACAGCTCGAGCTACCTCATTAAACAGCTAGTTTCTTTTTTCAGTTTCAGCTTCCACTCAGTCACACTCGCTGCACATCCTTTTTATGTCTGGCTGGGTGTGCATCATTACCACAGTGATGTGCCAAGATGGCAGAGTGTACACACAAACACATCACGGTCTGAATGCATGTAGACTCCCAGGGTAATGAGCTGTATGACCTACAGTTTCCCTGCACCATAAACTGTATTTACTGAGCATTCGGAGAAATATCACCAGTTGTTTTTTTGTGTTTATATTGTCTTCCCTCATTTTCATCTGTAATTGTTTTTATTTGACATGTTTTTCCACTTCTAATCAGGCCCCGGGGAATTAGCATGCCCAGGTGAGACACACAACCAAACAACACAATCAAGCCATCTGTCTGCTCGTGTTCTGCACAACAATAAGGATCTGATTAATCCCCTTCTCACTCCCCTCCTGCCCTGCAGCTCTACACCTCTTTTCACTTCCAATCCTGTTTCTGTCATTTTTCCAAATCAGTGTGAGCTTAAAGAGGAATTAGCACATCAAAGTGTTTTTTCAAGCATCCAGGAGAATATTAGAAAATGAATAAAATCTATAAAGCCCTTAGCGACTCCAGAGGTTGCATTGTAAGGGAGATCAATGCTCTCAAGTGAGTGTGTAGAAAGTGAGTTTCGTGGAGCCCACTCAGGCTGCAGGCTGCAGCTGCTACAACCAGGAGCCACCTGAATCTGAGCCAAGCTGTCCTCCTTCATCATACTTTGTTGCTTTTCTGTAATGAAGCTGTTCAGAACATGTGGTCTCAGAACAACATATTTCATTCTCTTCTTCAGACCTGTTACACACAGATTTCCCAAAACTATTCTTATAGATTTTATTTTATTTATTTTTTTGGTGATCCAAATTTGAACTTTGTTAAAAAATCACTGGTAGAACTCACTGCTTTGTTTAACCCTTAAAACTCCACTAGATCTCCGGCATCCCAGAGCGCTATCGCTTCTATCATCACCAGTGTCTCAGGAACGGTGGTGTGTAACTCTGGGGGGTAAATTGTGATGAATAGTTTACCCTTTAGGTAAGTTTTCCAGGCATTTTTAACCTGTCCAGGAGGTTTATAATCCAGCCATAAAATGTAATGTTTATTCACTGACTCTTTATGGTAAATCCACCATGAGTGATCCATGATAACACCATTATTTATCACATTCTCATAATAAAAAATTATCACTATCACTAGTATGTTGTTAAGAAAGATCTATTTTGACCCAGAAATTATGATGAAGTCACTCCCTGTCAAACTTTCCACCAACCAGAGAGCTTTAATTGAGGGTAATGTCCAATCAGGAGCAACTAAAGATCAACAAGTGAGCAGAAAGTTCTATGTGTGTCTGAAAAGAAGAAAATAATGATCCTCTATGGCTGGAATAAAGCCAAGAAGATGTTTTTGATGCTCCAGCTGAGTAGGAGTTGGTTTTGTGAGGAAAGGAGGTAAATAGTAGCATAAATAACTGTAAATGAGGAAACAGTGTAAATATGTAAATAGTTTCTGTTGTTTGTTTGTTTCAATGCCAATATTTTTACTCCTGAAAGCCAAGACTTGAGAGAATGATGTGCAGATGAGAAAAGTCTTTGTTACTGTGTTATTTCTACGAAGTACTGTTAGTAATAAATTCTGTTTTCTTGTTCTGGTTGGTCTTTATAGTGCTATATCTATTGATACATTCATTTTATATCATTTTAGCCTCATGATCTGACACCTGAGGCTGTCCAGAAAATAAAAAATGTCTGGATGTTGACTGGGATTAAAAGGGTTGAGCTTTAACATGCGTTTTTATATTAAATTAAGCAGGCAGACCAAAAATAGCTAAAAAACGCTTGGAGTTTTTCAGGGTTAAGGACTGTAAGACTGAATGTCAGAGGCAGAGCATCTGTAAGAGCTGAATATTAAACACTAAGATAAGGCACTATGTGTGGCAGAGTCTGGCAGGAAGGCAGAAACTGATAAGCAGCAGGCGCTGATGAGGAAATGAAATACAAATTTACCAGCTTCAGAAAATCCAGGAGAAGCCACTTCTGTTCACATACAATCACAGAAAACAGAGGGCGGTGGGGCAAACTCAACTTTTTCATACAATAATCATGTTGTTTACAGACAAAACAGAGGAAGATTAGCTATACATGTAGGTGAGCAGAGTACTGTCTATAAGCAGATATGGCAGACAGACCTAAATCAACTATTTAGTGACAAAGAATTGAACAGCATCCAGTATAATATGATTGAAAACAAGATGAACACAGTTAAAACTTTTGAATGGGTCTAGTGTGCCCATGCAGACCTTTATCCTCCTGAGAAACAAAGAAAAAACATGTCTTCCAATTTCTTTTTTTATGTGATTTCCTAACTATATGGACCTTAAAAAAAATTTGCCATTTAAATTTTTTCAAAATATTTTTATTAGGATTTTACAGCATATCCACTGTAGTGGACAACTGGACAATTTTACTTTAAAGTCCAACTGAGGATAGAAAATAAGCAGATTATGGCTCTTGGGTGATATTAACCCAAGAATATATTTAAATTGATCAATAAACAAAATTTTTCTGTGACTTCAGTGTCAGGCGTGTGTCCAGACCCCCTCTTGACTTCTTATTAGCATATGTTTTAGGCAATTTACAACTCTACTAACAAATGACAACGGGATAATAATCTAGTATGACAATAGAACCGGATGTGTTCCAACTATGGGATCACACTCCTCAGCCTCCCTGGTGGTTTATTTGGGGCTCCTCGGGAGGAGGGTCCGTTAGTCGAACCTCAGATTCAGGAGGAACAGTTTGGTTTTGGTCCTGGTCGTGAAACGGTGGACCAGCTCTACACTCTCGGCCAGGCTCTGGAGGGTGGCGGGCGTTCACCCAACCAGTCCACATGTGTTCTCTAGACTTGGAAAAGATATTTTACTGTGTCTTGCAGGGAGGTAATCCCCCCCCCCACCTTAACAAGAGTGCTCTGGTTCCTGTTTGTCAGAGCTTGGTCCACGTTGCTGGCGGGAAGTCGGATTTGTATCCAGTCACCAATTCTTTTCACAACTTTTATGGACATAATTTCTATTATCAGCAGAGGTGTTGAGGGGATCCGGTTTGGTGGACTCGGGATCGGTCTCTGCTTTTTGCTGATGATACGGTTCAGTTGGCTACATCAGACCGTGATCTCCAACTCTCATTGGAGTGATTTGCATGTGTGGGATGAGAATTAGCATCTCCAAATTTGAGACCATGTTCCTTAAATAGAAAAGGTTGGAGTGTCCTCTCCAGGTCAGGTATGAGATCCTGTCCAATGCATGAGTCCAGTCCTCAAGAGCCACTATCCTGTGACTTTTAGATACACCCCTTCTCCGACACACCTGAATGAAATGGCTGAATTCCCTCATCCACATGTCATTCAGTTCTGCAGAGGCATGGTATCGAGCCATTCATCTGATTCAGGTGTGTTGGAGAAGGGATGCATCTAAAAGTAGCAGGATAGTAGCTCTTGGGGACTGGACTTGGGCATCACTGATCTATGGTCACAACCTGTGAGTAGTGACCCAAAGAACTGGGTGTCTGGATTCTCCGTCAGGGATAAGCTCAGTCGTCTAGGATGGGCTCAGAGTAACAGGTGCTCCTCTACATCCAGAAGAGCCAGATGAGGTGGATCGGGCATCTGGTCAGGATGCCTCCTGGATGCCTGTCTGCTTGGGGAGGTTTTCTGCATGTTCCACTGGGAGGAAGCCCCAGGGAATACCTAAAGACTGGAGGGACTATGCCTCTTATCCAGAATCCCCCAGATTAGGTTGGAGAAGTGGATGGGGAGATGGAAGTCTAGGCTCCTCTGCTCATGCTACTGTACCAAAGATATCTATCTTAGATAAAAAAAATGATTCACTATCTCATCCTATCCCTGGCTGAAACTCAACATTTTCTCATTTAACAGCTCCAAATTTGAATCTCCCGGTATGATTTGGCACACGATCCTCTCTGCTTCACTCCTTTCTCCCACAGCAATGTTGAGTCACTAAATACATTAAAATGGTCCCGTTGTCCAGTACAACTGACGTTCATAAAAGGGCTGTTATTTCAAAACAAAAATAATTAAACTGTTTTCAGAGGTAAAGATATTAATATTGACATGTTAATGAGCAAGACTTACATGGTAAAAATAACAATAGATAAAGATTATTCTGCTTTATTTCCCTCTTACCATAAAAAGGGGTTTGTTGGTGTGTCGGCTATTTTGATTGAAAAAAACAACAACTTAGTTCCCAGTATGCAAACCCATCACATAATATATCATCAGAAAGCCCAGGATGCCCTCTAAAGAATATTGTAGGTCTTGGAAAGGTAACTCAAAGCAGTACAAGAATACACAGGTGAAAAGAATGTCCATTGTAATAGACATAAATGAATGGGCTGGGTCTGATGATGAGGAGGAGGATACCTGCAGTGACTCTGCAGTGGAACTGAGACGAGGTCCAACATGCTGGAGATGCAGGGAGACATCAGATACTCTTATTCACATGTTGTGGACCTTTTCTGAGGGCTGTATGGCATGGATTCATGAACATGAGCGGATTTTAGTTGAAGCCCATCAGTGTATGAGGGAAATCTGCCCATCATGTTGGGCCTGAAACTCCTAATGTAGAATTACAAGTCAGTAGATTTCCCTCCACCCTTCGTATGGCTCACTCATAAATCGGCAGCCTGAGAAAAATCGACAAACAGAATGATGAACCAGCATGACAACTAATAGGGGAAATTTCCTAACTTAAAAATCTTAACATCACTGGACCATGACTCACCATAATGATCGAAAATGAGCTTTCTTCTGCCGATGATGGTCAACCTGGTCAGCCATGACCGCAGAACTGGATGATGTTGCTGCCTAACTCCTGTACCCAGACCTTAACACTGAAATCTGTATTTATTTGACTCTGCAGTTTATCATCAGTCTGGCCGTGCAGATTTTTTCTTCATTGTTGGTGAATTTCTCTGTCTCCAAGTCTTTGTGACTGAATTTGTGATTTGTTAAAGCATCTGTGGCTCTGTCTCAGTAAACTCCACACAAATCGATGCGTTTGTCCTCTACAGATGAAGCAGGAACTGCTGCTGTTTCTTTCTGCTCTGATCTGAGAGCTGATGCCGATTTTTTTATTTTCATTTTTTCATTTTCATCACATGAGCTTAGAAATCTAGAAATAGTTGTTGTCCAACCAGAAAACCACGTAAATGCAGCTTTTGTATAGCCTACAAACCGGTTATTGGGGATTGTGAGAGAGTTTCACAGCAACTGAGACTCAGAGTATATTTGAGTCATCGGGGAGGAGGTCTTCAGACTTGTAGACCTGTAAAGAGCAGGTGGACTGTAGACCTTGACTCCAGTTCACCAGGTGGTGTACCAGGCTCTGCAGATAGAGGCTGTGATGTAACAATGACTGTGGTACTGGCTTGGATTCTGGCTGTGCAGGAGCAGGGACAGCAGCTGGAGGGGCAACATCCTCCTTGGTCCATGGGGGTTGCCCCTCCAGCTGTTGTCCCAGCTTCTGCCCAACTAGAACCAGGGTCAGTGGACCAGCTCCTGAAACATTTCAGAAACTGCGTGTTCGTGTGAGAACTCAAAGTTTGTGGCAAAGGAGAGGCGCTGCAGAGGTTCTCTTGAAGACTCGGTGAGGGTTGATGCAGAGGACCCTCTGTGGCGAGGGGAAAAGCGAGTACCTGGGTCCACAAGTACCTGGGATGGCCACAGGGAAAGACTCCCAGTTCTGACTTTAGGTCTCGGGCTGGCTGGGGTAAAAACCTGAACTGAGGCTGGGTTGTAGAGGCATTGCAGGGGAACCCTCTAAAGACTGGATGAGAGGCATAACGGTGGATCCCTTAAAGCCTGGAGAGCGAGGTCAATGAGAGCCATGCTTTCGCGGTGAAGACAGCAAGTTTTTTACAAAGTGACTTCACCTTCTCCAGGTCAGGCTCAGGAACATTGAACAGCAGAAAATCAGGCTCATATACTTGAACTTCGTGTCTTCTTGGAGGATCTGTTAAAGGGGATCTGGGGTTCCCCCTATAGCCCAGGAGTGTCCAGCTCCGGTCCTCGAGGGCTGTAGTCCTGCCGGTTTTAGATGTCTCTCTGTTCCAACACACCTGATTCGAATTAAATGACTCCTTAACAGCTTGTTGTCAAGTTCTGCCCAAGCACGTTGACCCATTTACCTAATTCAGGTGTGCTGCATGCATGAAGCACCTAAGACCTGCAGGACAGCGGCTCTCGCGGGCCGACTTTAGACACCCCTTCCCTGGCTAAAAGATGTTGAGCTGAAAGCTTTCAGGTTTTTCTGCCTTCTAGTTGAAACAAATTCTAAACAAACGACCAAAGAGGGGTCAGGCTCACTGACTCTTATTCAGTTTGTAATGGTGAAAACAGACCAACGTTTAAACATCATCAACTTCATCAGAGTGAAAGTTGATACAGAACTTAATAATAATTATATTCCATCTAAAACAAATGTGTGTAAGTCATTGCACCGTTAGTTCAACATAAATACAAGTCTACTGGACAGCCAAAACAAAAGAGGGGCTCAGCACCAGTGTCCAAACCCCAGCCCCCCCACTGCAGCCTTCTCTGGTTCTTTGGTAGTAGCCGATTCAGCCGCTGGAAGATGTGAGGAGATTTCTGGTTTTATAAGTAATATATCCACCTGAACAGATCCACCATGGACTGATCAAACAAACCTGAAGAAATCTGGAAAGCAGGAAAACCCACAAAATTTCCAAAACAGAAATCCTAACAAGAAATAAAGGATCAATGATCTGACTGGGAACAGGGAAGGTGACACTGATGAAGATGGCAAAGAGAAGAAGGAAAACCAAGGAGTGTGCATACTGGGGGAAGAGATGATTAATTAGCAGGTGTGTGGTTGTCAGGAACAGAAACCTGATATGAAACACAGACAGGAAGGAAGAAAACACAGACAAGCTGTACAAAAATAAACTGAGTTGACTAAAAGGTGAAAAGAAAACTGATTTAAATATAATTTGGACACTGAAATAGATTAACAAGGAACATATGAGAAGAATACGTTATAAATAAGAATGAAAAAAAGCCTAAACACAATGTCCAAAAAGGCCATAGAAATAAGAAAAATCCACAGACGATGACAACCTAAGACATAGTGGGGGGGGGGGGGGGTCAAACTATGTTAGTTCAGGTTCCACATTCAGAGCCATCTGATCTCCAGAGGGTCGCACCAGTAAAAATAACAGCATAATAACCTATAAATAATGAAAACTCCATATTTTCCCCTTTGTTTTAGTACAAAGAAGTACAATCAAGATGTTTGGATTTAATGATCTAGAGAGAAAATATTATGAACAACCTGAAATTTAGGTAGAAAAACAGGTGAAGTTTAAACTATATTTAGCCTCAGCTCCACATTTACATATTTCATTAAAAAAATGTAATTAAATTTTATTTAGTTTGATCTTTTTTCTAGATAGTTTATTTAATAATTCAATTCTATATATTTTATACATAAAATATATATTTTTAAAGGGTACATATTCAAATTGTTATTTACAAACATTTATATATTTACATATTTACAAAATAAAATTGATTGATTCAGAAAATTTTCATTACATTTGATATATAACATATTTTATATTTTGTTATATACATTATATTTTTATCCAAAGTTTTTATTTATATCAATCTTTTTTATCTTTGTTTATTTGACGTATATTTACTAATTTCCACATGCATCACGACTTCCAGATCACAGTGGAATGAAAAAAACTAATCCCATCATGATCAGTGTAACTTCTCCAGAGATAGAAGTTATTTTAAATGTACATGCGTGTACATTTCCACATGTGTGTAGTAATCCTGACCACCTGAACAGACTCCCCTCATTGTACAAACTAAAGTCACCTAGAACAAGTTACCCTCCTGCCTTGGAAATGTTTCACATTTAAACATAAAAAAGGAAACCTCATGTGGACATATGAGGAATTACAGTTACTGTTATTAAAATATAACAGTTAAGACTTTGATAATATTAATCCCAACGCTAACTAGAGGCTTCAGGAATCATGTTAATAACAAAGATTAAAGGCCTCTATATAGTTGTAAGATTTCGTCATCACATTTACTGAAGAGCTTTCTACTTAATTTCATGAAAATATTTCTCTTACCACACAAACTTATCCTCACTGTTTCCAACATCAGTTTCCCCTGCAACAGGCAAAGACGGGAAAACCTGTCTGGATGTTTGCATCACAGATTTATGTGTGTGTGAGTGTGTGTGTGTGTTTACACGTGCTGCAGAAACCGTTCAGTAGTGTTTGCATAATTCATGACAACAGCATGTAGGCTGCTAATAATGATGAAAGCCTTGTCAGTTGGCCTGTTGTTTTCATGAGGAAACACACACCCACACGATTGGACGCATTCACACACACACACACACACACACACACACACACACACACACACACACACACACACACACACACACACACA
>JBBBVU010000003.1:4462760-4474478 GCA_037177055.1 Atherinosoma microstoma
AGATAGATAGATAGATAGATAGATAGATAGATAGATAGATAGATAGATAGATAGATAGATAGATAGATAGATAATTTGCATATTTTTTATAACACCAAAGACCACAATGAACCTGTGGTGTCTTAAAAGTGAGCCATTGTCACTTTGCATAAATCAGGAATCACTGAAACACAATATCAACAGATATTGTGTCATAATATCTGGGTTTTGTCAGTAGATTTGATGTTTTTTTTCCCTCTTTTAATCATTATAGAAATAAAGTCACTGATTTGTCCAAGATGTTTAAACTTTGCCCATTGGAGGCTCCTTAAGAAGGATATTGTATTTAAATTCCTTAAAGGCCCACTCTATAACTTTTCAACCTTAAAACTCCGCTTTCCGGACTCGTTTGATGGCACAGTGACATCTATTATGTGCATTTCTAGGGCCGTTGCCGCCCAGCAGCCCCGCAGCTGAGTAACTGCGCTAGAGAACTTTCACATCTGGGACGCCGCCTGCTGAGTTTCGCTTTGCACATTCGTTACACGCTAGCACACGAATGTAAACAAACCTTTCGTGTTGAACGCATGTCGGCGGTTTCAGCAAAGAAACGTTTGAAGACATTATCAGAGAAAGAGAGGAAATTAAGGACAGCCAAAGAAGAGCAAGAGATAAGACAAGAGTTGAGAAAAGACGTTTTTTTTACTGTCTGGAGAGAGCTCACACTACAGGTAGGATCCAAGATGGATGCCGAATTAGCCGCTTATAGGGGGCGCGTCACTGAGAAAATAGCATAAGTTATATAGTGGGTCTTTAATGATATCAAAGAAAGGTTACTATTTTAAGTTTGGAGAAAAAAGTTTATTGATTTTTTATCTTGTAACTGATTAAATGATCGTTGAACTTACAATAACTACATTTATTTTACCTCACGCTTTTTAGGTGGCTCATGAATACCGAGTAAAAATGCATTCAATTCAGTTTCATCGAAGCCTGAGCTTCTCTTTAAGCCAGGTCCTGCACTTCTGTCTCCTTGTTTGGCGTGCCTGGTAAACTTCCTTTACCTTTTCTCTGGCTTCCTCTTTGTCGCTTCTTCAGACTTCCTTACTTTCTAGTCTTGTTTCATTCTCCATTGGCTTTTGTTGTCTAGGCTAATAAACAAGGCATTGTAGAACTGCTTTTTATGGCACTAGTTTTCTTTTATTAACATCTTACATATTACACAGACCTTGACATATCACAGGGTAAGTAAGCCAATCTTTAGAAAGACAATTAGGAACACAGCCAGACAAATATACACCTCTTTTTAGGACTCACTTGAAAGATTTCTCCAATTATGGATATGTGTGGCCAATGAAAATGCCACATAGTCCAAAAGGCCCATTTATGTTCCAAAGATATGCAGTTGATTACACGCGTAATTCTGTCAGTGTTCAGGGAGCATAGCCATCCGTCACTTAATGCAGAAAATTGTGCAATACCACCGGAAATCGTGGGGGCAGTGCTGAGCAGAAACAAACCAGAGAAGAAGAGGAGGAGGAACGGGAAGGGAAAATGCAGAAGAAAAATGAAGACAAGGACAACAATTATATAAATTGTATGAGCTTTTAAGGAAAGGTTATGCAATTGTTTATGGCGTGTTGGGCAGTTGGAAACAGGTTTATAGCTTCAATGCCTCTAACCGGTGCCTGAAACTGTGGACGGATCGCGGAAGTGAACTCTGAACTTTGCACTGCCCACTAGTAGAGGTCAACCATGGCAAGGTAAAAGACACATGGAAGAATGAGGACAGCGACGTATGAAAACATTTGAAACCGACGTCCCTATTTACAAACTTAAGGGAGCATAAATGGGCCTTAAAAGGGGCGGCTCTATCTACTCGACAGTCATCTTGATGACGCTCTAGGATGGTTATTCTGAAATAATAAAACTCGAAGCATCATTAATGGCTGTTTGATATACTCAAAATATTTTCTGAAAGATTTATACACCACTTCTGCTGCAAAAACTGGGACCTATAAAAGCCAACTGGTTCAAACTACATGGAAATGCTGAACCATGTGTTTGCATTGTGATTTTATGGGGTGGTAAGCTAATCCCATGCATCCATCCATCCATTCTGATGTGTTTCTCCAAGATTGGGTCACAGAGGCAACATATTCAGGCGGGAATGCTTTAAACCCTCTTCCCAGCAGCAGTCCTAAGCTCCCCCCCAAGAATTCAAAGGAATTCCCAGGCCAGGAGCGATATGTAATCCTTCCAGCTTATCCTGGGTCTCACCTAGGGTTTTGTATGAGATAGTCCACCCCACCAGGCACTTGCCGACAAGCTTCCCCTTGTTTCCCTTTTCCAGGGAAAGCCCTTATTGTAGCACTCCATCTAGGCCCTTTAACCACTCCAATCTGATCCCTTTCCTGAGACCACTTTGCCTTGGGAGACTTTACCAGAGCTTAATGCTCCCAACAAGAGAGTTCCCAGGATCATATATGGAGGGGTAAGCTAAAGCCAGGCTGTGGAAAGATTTTTTTTTTTATTATTTTATTTTATACATGAATGTTGGGGACGTGTAGAAGTAACTTTAGTTTTTAGCAAATGATAATATATGTCCAAGCAAAGTTGTCACAGTAGGTATATACATATAGATCAATGATACTTCTATTCATGAAGACAATTTCCTTCAGTGCTAATATGCCATTTAATGTATGTACGTTGTACGTACTGTATGTACAAGCAGAAATATAATCAAAAGGAGAAACAATCTCCTAGGCAGGTGTGTTTGTGTATATTATGCATTTGAATGGGAGAAGACGAAGAAACAATAAAAAATGGCAGCTGCTACCATTTGATCATTTAGGCCACAAAATAGTGGCCATGACTATTTATGGTTTTTTGTCTGTGCGGCCACATGTGTTAGCATGTTCAAACTATGACATCTGGCACAAGACAAAAGAGTCATGTCAAGAATGGGATGTTAGAGTCCCTCTATGTAGTCTGGGTTAGAAAATCTTCCTGATATTTGGTTGCCAGGAAGATTTCCCCCACAAATACAGTAATTCTCTATAATCGCCACTGGTCCCTTGCGTAAGAAAATGGCAAGTGCCTCAGCTATCTATCTGTTGGGGGGAAAAGGTCACTATCATTGCCTTGATACTTGAAGATAAAATCCAAGGTGATTATCTTTGTATTATCAACCCCTCTAGCCTGGTAGGCGAACATCAGCGGGGTCATCTTCGGGTCAGTTACCTATGGGATATGATCCTTTATGGTTGTCTCCATGGCTTTCATTTCCAGATGCGTGTGAGGCACAGGTCTAAGCAGGGCCCTTCCTTGGTATAGGAATCAGTGTTGCGTGTTTAGATATCGTGGGGACTGTGCTACTCGTCAAAGAGCCTTGAAACACATGTTGAAACATACCTCCCCAGCTATATACAGTGCATTAAAGTCAGGGGTGAAAGTAGTTTTAAATTTGTGCCGGTACTATTGACTAGGGCTGGGCGGTATGAACCAAATTTCAAATCTCAATATTTCTTTTACCTGAGCCAAGATATAAGATGTATCTAAATATAATTTTTTTTGTTAGGTAACCAAAGTGATAGTTCTAATTTGCAGCCTTGAGAGCTAAATCCACTTTTATCAAGGATCAGCAGCACATCTGCATTAAAACAGTTGGCTCAAATTAAAATAGCTGTTTATCAAATTAAATGCTCCTACAACAAAATGAATGAAAAATAATTATCAATGACCATAGCAAAAATACTGTTGTGCAAAATGCAAAAAGAAAATAGACTTTTAACTCCAAACAATCTGGATATAAACAATATTCCCTCATTCTATATCACGTGTAAAAATATATTTGAAAATCTCACTATTGCCCAGCCCTGCTATTGACAAAACTTTTATTTCTCTTTCATTTAATGCATTCTAAAATAGCAAAGTCAAAATCCAAACAAAGAAAAACTTATATTTTACTGTAGGCTACTTGTAGGCCTATGGAAGATGCAGGAATTAAAACACTTGACAATATGTTTAACTATTTTTTTTCATTGAAACATTGATAAACATCCAGAGTACAAGTCTCTAAGAACAGATCATGTGGTCACAAGCAAAAACTCAGTGAAACTACCCCTCATCAAAACACATCACCAAAAAGATTTTCCATTAAGGCCTAAAGTAGTTTTCTTTTCTTTGGAACAAAAACGTTATTATTCTCTGCACTATTACTTTGACAAAAAAAGATACTGTTTTGTAGTGTTTCTCTCGATTTTTATTCTAAAAATCTGTAGATGAAAACTGACAGATATCTAAATCAGGTTGAAAGTGTTTCAGCAAACCACAGAATGTGTGGAATATCTGTAATTTATTGTTCGTCCTACTGATGGGGGCATTTTGCAATGAATGTAAAGAGATTGAACGTGTGGTACACGTTTCCAAGGCTGGGCGCAAAGGAGAACACCTCCGAGGGGAGGAGGAGAGAAGCGGGGAGAGAGGGAGATGCACAGTCAAGGCTCCGTCTAGCATGGACTAACACACTGACAGTTCAGAAACAATTCGGAATGAGTTAAAATCATTGACTGTATGATATTAGGGTTAAAATGAATTTTTAAACAGACAAAGTAGTTTTCAAGACTCCATATTGCTACTGGATCTATTTTCTGGGCCAGAATGCGTCTGTGTCTGATTCTGAATGAAGGCTTTATAGCAGTCAGCTCTCCCGTCTTCCTGGTACTGCGTACTGCCACTGAATCTCTTAATGGTACGGAGTACTGGATTGTACCGGCTTACTTTCACCCTTGATTAAAGTCCATCCACAGATGTAGTCTAATTTCAGTCCACAACCTTTGCTGCGTTGATGGTGAAGACGGAGTCATCAAGTCTGAGTGTGGAGGTTATTTATTCTAGCTGGGTGCCGTTGTCATTTTCAGATATGGAGTACAAAGAACTGAGGTAATTGGGAAGTATTGTGAAATTACTGCCTATAACCAGGGGTGGCTTGCGGCTGATGAAGACAGAGGAAACAGAGCGCATTTGCACTGGTGCTGCTTGGTACTCTTTAAGTCAACCCTGATCCACTTCCACTAAGAGTACAGTTCGTTTGGAGTGAATGCTCATTGTCACTCTGATGTGGACCAAAGAAGTGAACCATGGTCTGCTTGAAAACCAGGGATCTCAGTTCACTTGCAAATGAACCCTGGTGCGGTTTCCTTATAGTGTGAAAGCAAATGGACCATCCAGTAAATCAAAAAGAGGATGAAGAGCAACATGTTGGATATCTCTACTGCTGCTCATACTAGGCAGATTCTGGTGAAAACTGCATTAGGTCTGAACATCAAAGTAAAAACAGAAACCCCAAGAGTGCATAAATTTATTGTTGCTCCATTGTTTACTTGTGGTGAATGAGCCATTTTCAGTCCTGGCCATTTGATAAGCCAAATTTTTCTTTTTCTTTCTTCCTAGTAAGTGTTTGTTTCAAGGAATGACGCTCCCTAGCAAGCAGTTGCTGTAACTGTGTGATGTTGTCCAGTGTGGTTTGGTCTGCTTGAGTAAAGTGCAGTGTGAAAGCAAACCAAACCAAAGGAAGGTGCAAATTTTTTTCAGGATTCCCCACCCAATCGAACTGGATGACCTTTGTGAATGCGCCCTCAACCACTCTGTTGACATCCTTCTTTTCAGATTCAGAACTAGAGAAAAAAGTCATTTTTATTCAGAATTTCTTTCAGATCTTTAAGTCACCAAGGGTTTTTTGTTTGGGAAGATGTTGACCTTTGTGGTGGGGATGATATTGTCCAGCCTTGCAGTCTGCAGTCTGTTTATATTCTGGTGTTCATGGTTTGATGTCCCGAATGAGTTCCTCTGTTCTCTGCCAGAGGTGAGCAGGAGCAAGCAGTATGCTATGGTGGTCAGCATAGTCTAGAAGGGGGACAGTTCTGTAGGCATTTAGGACTGAACCATAGCATTTGTCTAATGTTTTCCTCAGATAAGTCGTACAGTTGATATAGTGGTAGAATCCAATAAAGGATTTGTGGCCGAATCACCCAGGATGAATTTGGGAATGTGTGGGAATATCAGTTTAAATTAATCTGGCATGTTTTTTTAATATTTTTTGTGGCTACCTCTGCCGGTGTTGCATTTGCTTCATGGGAAGTTAGAATGGAAGCATGAAGGCAGCCAAGAGTTCAATGTCCAGACTACACAGTTCCCAGACAACAGGGTTTTTTTGACCGATGTGGACTGTTTTAGACAACCCCACCATGTTTATGGTGTTAGTTACCTTCTTTTTGTGGCTGTGCAGGGGTCCATGCAGTCAGGTGGGTTTTTATGTTTTAACTACAAACTGGATATCTGGCACCTGTCAATCAAAAGGACACACCCCTATTTAAGAAGAATTTTGAGATTAAATAACATCTGAAGGGATGAGTTATAAAAAGATTTGCTCCCCTCACAGTTGTCATGAAGGTAAACCTGACATATTAAACCTAAAATGGTTTTTGTACCAGGCTGTAAACATTTCTCCTCTGAAGTTGGCCTTTTTAACATGGGAGTCTATGGGGATTGACTCCCTTTTGGAGCCAGCCCTTAGTGGATGAGGGGTGAACTGCAAGTTTTGGCACTTCCGCATAGGCTTCAAATTTCTCTGCTGCGGGTTGCCATCTGGTAGTTACTCAGGTGGCTTGTTTGCAACAGCAACTTGATGAGAGTAGTAGTGCAGCTATACCAAGAAGTCTCTAGAGTGGAAGATCTGTTGGTTATCCAGAAGACTGTATCCATTTGTTACAGAGGGCAGGTGATCCAAGACAAACAATGGGAGCACAAAAGTCCACAAAGTCTTTGCAAAATCCATGCTTTAAAGCTGTTTTCTCTAACACTAGCTGGCTAAATAGTGGTAGCTCGTTGGTTTGATGTGTATGAGGCACAACAAGCCACATAAGTACACTGGACTACATAGTAATAGTCAGTCCATACATGATCATGATGTAAACAAAGTGCAGCATTCTCTTGACAAAAAAATAATCTAGTGAAGCAACTCTATTCTATAGAGAACTCATGTTTCACAGAAAAGGGCAAATAATGAAAAAGAAAACATTTAAAACATGAAAATAATGGGAGGAAAAGATAAAAACATAAAGCTTGCTGTATTACCAATATAGGCACCCTTTGCTGTAAATTCTTATGGAAACACATCATGACTCAGATGTGGTGAATCATAATTGTGAATCACTTGTGATAAATTGTCTGTTCTCATGTGACATCAATTAGCCAATGAATGATGACTTCTGTGGTTTAATAAGTGACCTGCCATTCCCTGTTTTTTTGTCACAATAGTAAAGACAAAAGAGCTCACTGAGGACTTCAGAAAGGCTATTATTAGCCTACACAAACCCTCCAAAAGGTATAAGACAATCTCAAAAGACCTTGGTTTCTGTGTTTCAACAGTGCATAATGTTATCAAGAAGTTTGCCCAACATGGAACTGTTAAGAACCTCCCTGGACGTGGGGGAAAGAGAAAAATGAATGAGAGAAGTCTTCGAAAGTTCCTACCCTCACCTATGGTCACAAGCTCTGGGCAGTGACCGAAAGAACGAGATTGCGAATACAAGCGGCTGAAATGAGTTTCTTCCGCAGGGTGGCCAGGCTCTCCCTTAGAGAGAGCTCGGTCATCCGGGAGGGGCTCAGAGTAGAGACTCTGCTCCTCCGCATCGAGAGGAGCCAGATGAGGTGGCTCGGGCATTTGGTCAGGATGCCTCTTGGACGCCTCCCTGGGGAGGTATTCCAGGCATGTCCTGCCGGGAGGAGACCTCGGGGTAGACCCAGGACACTCTGGAGGGATTACAACCCTAACCCAGATGTGGCCGGGGAGAGGGAAGCCTGGGATTCCCTGCTCAGACTGCTGCCCCCGCGACTTGACCCCAAATAAGCGGAAGAGGACGGTACAGTATGGTAAGTCTTCGAAGGTTGGTTCGAATGGTGGAGAAAACACCACGTCAAACACCCGAAGACCAGAAGGCCAACCTGGAACAGTCTGCGGTTGTGGTTTCAACTATACGCCGCACACTAAACCAAACAGGACTTTATGGGCGAAGGCCAAGGAAGACGCCATTGCTGCAGGGAAGACATAAAAAGGAACGACTGATCTTTGCCAAAGAGTACCTGGACTAACCACAATCCTTCTGGGAAAATGTGCTGTGGACAGATGAAACAAAAATAGAGCTTTTTGGCAATTCACATCAACAGTGTGTTTACAGATGGCGCAATGAAGCATACAAGGAAAAGGACACCCTACCAACAGTTAAACATGGTGGAGGATCCATAAGATTGTCATATGAAATCACAGGAAAAAGCAAATCAGAGAATTATCAAGAGATTTTAGAGAGAAATGTCTTACCCAGTGTAAGAAAACTTGCCTTGAGTCAAAGATCATGGGTCTTCCAGCAAGACAAGGACCCAAAGTTGAAAAGGAAAAGATGGACTGTTTTTATAAATGGTCAGCACTGAGTCCTAAACTCAATCTGATTGAGAATCTTTGATGTGAGCTGAAATCTGCCATTCTGAAAAAGAAGCCTGTAAATGTTCAAGAGCTTGAAAGAATTAAAGGTAGAGTGGGAGAAAAATACCAGCCGGGAAGTGCAAGAAGCTTATAGATTGCTACAAAAAAACGTATGGAGGCTGTCATCACTTCCAAAGAGTGTGCAACCAAATACTAAAGAGGGGTCCCATTATTGCTGCAAATGATGTTTTTTCCAGTTTTTTCTTTGAAAGTATATTATGTAAGTTGAAAAACAATTGACTTTGTTAAATTACTTTTGACCTCCAATTAAAAGATCCTGATGATATAAATTTAATACATTTCCATTTATTTCCAAAGATATTGTACATATTAGCCAAAAAAAGAAGGGGTGCCAATAATTGTAGGTACAACTGTACAGTTTCTGAGACATTTTGCATCATTTTATGGTAAAAACTTTCCTCAAAACCCTGTTGTATACAATCCAATACGTGTCTTCTGCCCCCTGGTGGATAGCTGTTGCACTACAATAATTCTGACATATCACACGGTAATAAACAGTACACATAAAGTGGCCAAATAAAGACTTAAGTTTCAAAAAAATTAGAATTTTCCTCCCATTATTTTTGGGTTATTGAGCATAATAACAGCTGCATGCTGACATTGCCAGGTGGAAAGCTGAAACTTCTTCAGCAACATCAATTTCCTTTAGTTTACCTTCCCAGTCAAGGTGTACCATATTATTAGATTCCAGACGATCTCCTTTTTACTGCCAGCGACTGCTCGTCCTCTCTGACCCTGGCCTCTCGCATGCCTCGGTATCCTCCCTCTTTCTCTGTAGGGAAAAAGAGAGAGATGTATGAGCATCCTGTCTTCTGCTTGGCGTCTCAAGTGATGGATTTAACAATTCGTGAGTACACTTCTCATTCCCCCCACATCACCCAACCCCTGCCAATGTACACTTGTATATTTTTCTTATAACCAGTATGCACGTCAACCATCACAAATAATATGACATTTCTGTGGTACCTGACATCCTTTTGTTTGGTTGTATGCTGATTCAGTCTGTAAAGTTAAACTGCTGCAGGTCCTTGCTTATGTTTCTGTGCACTAACAACTATCTATTCTGTCTGTGAGCTTGTTGTCTGTCCTTCCCAAACCACTCGTTGTTTGTCTGTCTGCGATTTGAATGCATCTTTACTTTGCTTGTGTGTAAATCCTTATAAGACTTTAAGATCACACAGAGCATTCAAAACAACATCCTGCAGTTATTTAAAGGGATTTTTCTCCAGTTTGTTTTAAATGAAGCCTCAATGAGCTGCAGATAGAAATATGTTACAAAGTCTTTCTGCTATTCAGTTAGATGAATGTAAAATGAAGATGTTGTGTTTCATTTTCCTTTTCTTACCTCTTTTAAAGTGTGTGATATCCCTAAATGTTCTTTAAGAGGAAACCTTTAGCATACAGGCTGTTATAAGATAATTCTAACAAATAATCTTTATTTCTCACATGTCTACATTATATCCTGCCTGTCATCTCAGTTAATGTTGATCTTCTTTCTCACCCTCTACCTGACAATCCCTTTCGTCTTTCCACCCTTTTCCTTCCTTGCAACCTTCTCTTTTCTCTCATTAAACTGAACTCTTACTTAGTGGTGAAATCTCAGGAGAAAACAAAGGATCCAGGTGGCATTTTTTTCTGTTTTTTTTAAATCTACAGATAAGAAAAAAATGTTTTTAACTGGAAATATAGATACAACTCATGGCCTTTTGGAGCATTTGAGAGGGTATATTGAGAGCCACCTATAAAAACTGAGCTGTTCCAGCTGCTAACATATTGTGGCAGGCAGAGGAGCGCCCGGGCGAGGTTCGTCCCGCCTGAGCCCTCCTCTGCCCCTGCCACAATATATTCAAACAATTTTAACTAAATTAATTACACACCTGCTGAAAACTGGTGTGTCTTAATAGAATCCAGTCACTGGAGGTCTCCTGTATTACCAGTTTAAGAAAAGGGGCAGTTGTTGAAGTAAAGGGGTTTAGTTTGTTGCGGTCTTATTGAGTTGCACTGTTGCTGCCTCCAGTCATTAACTAAACCCTGATTCATGTTGTAGAGTAATTTTCCAGTAACACCAAGGAAAAGGTGTCAAATCTGCCCATTTAGTTGTTTAATCATAGGTCAGTGTCTCTGCTACCGTCTTCTCATCACAAACACGTTTTTGTCCATAATTCAGAAATTCCTGAAAGAATCAGAGACAAATAACAAAAAGGATTAAATGATGAAGTAATTACATTTTTTTTCTTAAAATTTTAAATACTGGCATCAAAAGTGTTTAGCTAAAAAAAACAACTCCTAATTAAGCTGTTCACAAGTGAAACACTGCAAGTTGGTCACACTGGTCCTGTGTGCCCACCAGGACAGGGACCGTAAGGATCTTCAGGTGTAGAAATCTGTGTTTTTTTCCTGCAATATTTGTTTTCTGCAAGCATGATGACTTTTTATGAGGAAAAGCTTTATTGGTCTAATGGAGGTTTTAGGTTAAGGGCAGCATTGTTGCTGTCTGATGGAAGATGTGGATGCTTTGTAATAACCCACCCAGTATCCTGAACCCCGCAGAGAAAAGAAACCTTGATGCTTCTTTGGCCACTGAACTACCTTGATGCTCAGCTTTGTTTAGCACATTTATTAGCAAATTTATTTCAATATTTCAGCTTCTGAATTCCTCCAAATATGCAGAATTCTGCTCCACTTCCTTTGTGATAATATACAGTATCTATTGACCAATTAAGTTGTGTGTTCATGTCATCAAAACACTCAACGAGAAACAGATTAAACCTTAAAGCTCCACTAGATCTCCGGTGCCCCGAACACAATCATTTATATCATCAACAGTTTCTCAGGAACGGTTGGGTAAATTGGGATGGATAGTTTACCCTATAGGTGATTGACAGAAGTTTCCAGACACTTATCCCATGTAGGAGATTTACAACCAGAGACTCTAGTAAATCCACAATGAGTGATTACACCATTATTTATCACATTTTTGTATAAAATAAAAAAAAGATCATCACTGCTATGCTACTAAGAGACCTCCATTTTGAACTAGAAATTATGATGAAGCCACCTCCTGTGAAACGTTTCACCAATCAGAGAGCTTAAATTTATGGTAATGTCCAATCAGGAGCAGGCAAAGATCAACAAGTGAGCAGAAAGTTCTATGTGTGTCTGAAAAGAAGAAAAAT
>JBBBVU010000003.1:4512100-4531970 GCA_037177055.1 Atherinosoma microstoma
TAGATAGATAGATAGATAGATAGATAGATAGATAGATAGATAGATTGATTGATTGATTGATTGATTGATTGATTGATACTTTATTCATCCCACAAAGAGGGAAATTCATATTGTCCAGCAGCTCACAATTTTACAGATATACACATATCTATAATAAGATAAATAACTAAAATGCATGAAATAAGTATATTAACAAAGATATAAGAGATATAAAAACAATAGTTCCCACTATAGGTTATGAGGGGCAAGTTGGAAGTCATTGTTGTACAGTGTAATGGCCGTAGGGACAAAATATCTCCTGAACCTCTCAGTCCTGCAGCCTTTCACTGCAGCTGCTTCTCTGTCTTGTCAGGGTGTTATGGAGGGGGATGTTTATCATTGTCCAAAATGCCCTGCAGTTTCTTCCTCGTCTGCTGCTCCACCACAGTTCTAATAGGGTCCAGCTCCCTACCAGCACAGAGCTGGCCTTTTTTACCAGTTTGTCTAGATGCCTACAGTCTTTGTCCGTCGTGCCGCTCCCCCTGCAGACAACAGCATAAACAACAGTGTGATAGAACATCTGCAGCATGTCACTGCAGACATCGAAGGACCTGCGCCGCCTGAGGAAGAAAAGGCTGTCCTGCCCTTTCCTGTATGCTGTGTCTTTGTTGGAAGACCACTCCAGCCTCTGGTCTAGAACTACCCCCAGGTATTTGTAGTTCTGCACAGTCTCTAATCCCCATCAATGCAGAAGACTGGTTGGCAACGTGTTTTAGATCTCCTGAAATCCACCACCAGCTCCTTAGTCCCTGTTTACCGCTCACACTTGACCTATTAAACCTAAAATGGTTTTTTGTACCAGGCTGTAAACATGTTTATTTCTACTGTAAAGTTGGCCTTTTTAACATGGGAGTCTATGGGGATTTGCTCTGTTTTGGAGCCAGCCCCTACTGGATGAGCGGGGAACTACAATATTTTGCACTTCCGCATAGGCTTCACATTTCTCCGCCGGAGGTTGCCGCTTGGTCTCTCCTGATTTTTGAATCATTGTCTTGACCGCAGCCGCTAAAGGAGCTAATGAGGCTGGAGGTCAAAAACAGAGGCTGAAACCAACAGTTTTGTCTTACAAGGCACCAAAATGTCTCAGGCTGGCCAGCAAAAAACAGAGAGAGACGGTCAAAGACGGTCAAACGTGATCAATATGTTTGTATGATTTACCACGTTTATTTTATATGATTATATAATGCATAACACTCTATTATATAATGCATAAATGTCGAATTCAACTCGAATGTTTAATTTCCCCTCGGGGATCAATAAAGTATCTATCTATCTATCTATCTATCTATCTATCTATCTATCTGTCTATCTGTCTATCTATCTATCTGTCTATCTGCCTCATCTCCCTTAAAGACGCACTTCATAACTTTTCAACCATAAAACTTCCCGTTTCAGACTCGTTTAAAGTGACAAATTCTTTACACTGTAAACCCGAACAGTAGACCAGACTTATATAGTTAGGTCCTTTATTTTAGGTCCTTCAGTTAAGTCCTTTATTCAGGTCAGTTTGAGAATATAATACTTAAAATTTGAAACCAAGTTAAATAGACTTAAAAAGTTTTGGTTATCTGAACTACTTATGTAGTTATAAGTGTGCATGCCTCAGAGTTTATAAGTAAACACGCGTCCTTAATCATTGTTTTTATATACTAACATTGGTAGTATACTTTTTTTTTTCTGAGCGCGTACACTTACTTCACAAACATCACGACGTTGCTGCAGGAGAGCTACTACGTATCAGAAAAATCTGCTCAGCATGGCTGCCCTTACCGAACGAAGGACGACGACAAGTGGAGTGACTTGTAAGTAAAACATTGATTTGATGATTTGTCTTAGCTTGTTGTAAAGATGTTAGGATATTTCAATGAGACAGTTAAGAACATTGTTGAATGTTTGACTGCAACGTTTCTACGTTATATCGGCTGTGGTTCGCGCTCTCTTTTAAAATTTTCCATTGATCCGACAGTTTTTAACCAGATGAAAAACGGCAAAACTTGAAAGTTTAATCTGTTTTGGATGGAAATGCGGCCCTTTTTTTATTTTACCAAATCAGGACCATATAGTTAACCGTGACTGGTAACGCTGGTCAGTGACTGGGTAAAAATAATACTGGTCAGTAACGGTTAATGCTAACGCTGGTCAGTTACCATGTAAAAGTAATGATGGTCAATAATGCTTACTGGTTACACTGGCCAGTTACCAGATAATAGTAACAGTGGTCAGTTGAGGTCCAGTAAATGTTCTGTTATTCCTATTTTAACCTGATTTAACCAACTGAAGGTGAACTGGACACGATTTAATGAGTAAATATTAATATAAAAGTAAAGATTTGGCATTTTCAGTTCAGTCCTTTATCTGACTTATTTGTTTCATTGTGTTTTTGTAGGTTTCTGATGACATCTAACGCATCTCAAAGAGCAGTCAATGGAATCCAGGATAACCTGAACATTTAGCATCTTTAGGTGAGTTGAGATAACTTTGTTCAAAATCAAGCTCAGAGTACAAATTTCTCTGCACAAAAATGCTTCCTGTATTCATCTTTTACTTTTCACCATGTTCCTTTTGTTGAAGATGGCTCAAGGTTTGGAAAGTTGCTGCACTTGCCGTCACTTCTCAATCAAATTCCCATGTCTGTTATAGACTAAGATTGTAGAAACTCTTTTCTTTTTTCTCTTCAGAACATCAACACTTTTTGGTTTTCCCTCTTTTTGTAGGAAGCACACGATGCCAACGTGACAAGCGGCAGCCCTTCTTTCCTCTCCAGTGAGCCTGCATGAGGACGACCCAGAGTTCTTCAACGTAAGTGGCTTTTTGCGAACTCAAATTATATAAAGAATTTTAGCAAAATCCCCAAAATAACAGAGAAGTCCAGCATCATGTTATACATTTCTAAAGACCCTAAACAATTATAACCTGTAAAATAACTACTTGGTATTTTTTACCTACTGGATATTTCTAAGATGTAAATACTCTGTTAGGTTAGGGTCTGTTGAATAATGACATGAAGGATACTTTTCCTCCATATCTGTCGGGTGATGATCATTATGACAGTAAAAACTTGTATTAATGATTTCCTGTTAACTAAATTCTGTTCAGGTGGTTCTAATATACTTTCATACTTAACACTGTACTTTCAAAATTAAATGGATAACATGATATGTTTTGATAAATCCAGACTCAGTTTGGCATTTATTTAGCATCTGGGGCAGCCTACATTTTTTAAGGTGTAATTATCAAATAGAAAAACTTCCTTATAAATTATGAAATTTTCATAAACAATTATTTATATGAAATTCATCAGAGAGATTATTTAGAGAGAAATGCTGTTAGTTGACGTGCTGCTGTGTTCTTTTACAACAACCTGTCCTTGGTTATATTTTTGGAAACAGACCTGCTTGTTGCTAAGAAAATCTTTTCTGTCAAATAAGGTCAGAGAAGTGTCATTAGAAATATTAAATCAATGTTGCCCTGTTAATTGAGTTATTGATAAGTACATTCCAAATATCGACCCTCTTTGTTCTCTGTCATCTTGAAAGTGAAACACTAAAGCATGTTTTTAGGACTGCATTTGCAGTAAGTCCATTTGGTGTGACTTACATTTTTTTCTTGAACCAAAAGTTCCTTTTTTACACTTTATATTGAATATATTCATTTGGAATGTTTAATGTTCAAATTCCTGAAAAAACTTTTTTTTTGTACCTTTCTTATTTGACTTGCCAAGTTTAAAAAACATCCCAGTAAATTAGCAAAACATAAATCCAATCTGAACTGTTATCTGGACCCTTTAAACTTTGCACTGATTTTAAAGCTGTGAAACTCATTCTTATGTGAGCAATATGATTGGTCACTTCATATATCATTCCTTTACTCATGCCCTTATACTTTTTCTCTCCTTTAGTGGATGTTGTTTGTTGTTGTACGTCGTTTTTTTGTAAATAAAGATTGTAAAAACCTGTTATGCTTGTCTATTCCAGGTTGATGGGTGAGAAAAAACAGGTGACACCCCAGTCGCTCTTCTCCAAGTGGTCACTGACAGCAATGTCCAGTCCAGTCAAGTCCTGCCCAGCTAAGTCCAGTCCAGTCCGGGTTGTCCAGTCCAATCCAGTCCCTTGAGTATTGCTGTTGTGAAAGATCTGGTGAGAAGAGACGTCTCCAGGTTGACTCGTGTTCCATGTTCTAGTTTGGTTTGATCTCTGCATATGGACTAACCAGGAACACGGTTCCAGAGACTTGAGGATGCCAATCCTCTGAAACCCTGTCATCATGTCATTTGCAATTTCCTTCTGGAATCAATGAAGTATTTTCATTTTCATTTTAATGTCCACGGGAATGACTTGTTACAGAGAAATGTATCTAAGTTGTGTACTTTAAATGTACACAATTGTTTGATATTTTCATCGTCATGTGTTATTTAAAAACAAATTGAATTGAACTTGCTTTTGATTTGAAGAAACTAAATAAAAAAAGCACGATGACTATTGAAGTTGTCTTTTTTTAAGTAGTAAAAACTTAAATAATTATAAAATTATTTCTTTTTAAATGATCAATAATTGTATCTTTTGAGTAAGTGGTTTTTGTCACGCTAGACAAAATGTTTCTTTACTTTGTCTTACGTGGAGGATGTGTTGGTGTTTGAGAGGCACCGCCTGTCTCTTGTTATCCATGTTTAGTCATCAGTGTTGTCTAATGGTGGCGGAGTAAACAATACAGTACTGACAGCGGCCAGGTTAACGAGCACGCGCAGCATGATAACCCACATGCTGAGGATTCAAACCCGAATCCCTCTCATTGAGCATGCAGAAACATACTATAGAGGCAAATAGAGATCGGCTCATCCTACACATCAGGCAATTGTAAGAGGATGTTGGGGAAAGAAAATAATAGTATTTAGCATTCAAACTTGCGCAATGCACCTTTAAGTGGAATTAAATAAAGGCAAATAAACATGTTTTCCATGAGAACATCAATTCAGAATTATGGTTTCCATTTAAATCTGAAGGAGAATTCTATCAAATTATTAATTCAGAATTAAAAACTATCATGTAACCGTGGCCGTTGGGACATAAAATAACACGATTTTGAATCCTTCCCTTGTATAAAAAGCTCTGTCGTTGAAACCGTCGGACTTCACTGCATTCTTTTCTTCTTCTTGTCTATTGGTGGTTTGCAAACATTACCAGCACCAGCTAGCCTGGAGTCAGGTGGACAACAGGGCCCAGCACTGAGCGAACTGTGTGACGTCACATATTCATGTGACAAGAACACCTTCATCAGTATTTACTTCAACACAAACAGTTTCTTTTGATTTGTTCCATGTGAAGGGATTTTTTTAAATTTTAGGTTCAGCAAAATAATCTATTTCTAACCAGAAATCCAGATTTTCCGTTTTACCGAAGATACAATTCTCTTCAGCGAAATGACACCAACGTTTCCCTTTTTCAGTATGAGTTGCAGGTGGAAATGAGGCCCTTCAGGGGGCTTCTCTCTTCCTGTTTATGTATATGGCTTGTGTTGATCTTAAAGAAGGATTATCTTAAGCACTGCTGTCCTTTTTCTGAGTCTGCAAGCAACAATTAATCAATTGAAAGAGGCACAAAAGATCACTTTGTAGGATGGCTTAGTTCCAACCACCACACATACTTTTCATGTTTGCTTTTCCAAGACTTACAAACAGGTAATCTCTTCAGTTCTAAGAAGTATTAAAGGCAGTCTCCAGTATTAATCAAGTTTTTAGCCTCGTTAACTAAAACGGTCCTAGGATAAAGGGGCGTTCAAAAGGTATCCATGATGTCTGCTATAGGATGCCAGTACGGCGCTGTCAGACGGTCTTTAGAGCTAAATGTATGGAGCACTTAGCTGTGAGTTAATAGATAAACTTCTTATGTGAGATGTTTGGGGAACACCCTGATATACAGTAAAGATCCTGTGTGTAATCAAGAATGAAATGCTTCTGGATAATCTGCTGGTCCCAAGTAAAAACAAAGTCACACAAATTTGTTTTCTTTAACTCTGAATCTTTGTCTGAATTAAGTCTTCTAAAACCTCCCAGTCATTCATGTCCTTATCCAAGGCTCAGACAGCATGGTGTCTCCGTCATGCTAATCCAAAACATGTTTTACTGATGTCATGCTGTGATTTAGAGATCTCACATCTCAATGGGACTTTCCTGGCTAAATACAGGACAAATAATTGTTTGCATTTCTGTACAAATCTTAGCTAAACAATATATTATATAATAATTACTAACTGTTTACATGGAAGTAGGGACTAGCTAGCAGCAGCCAGATAAATAAAAATCCCGAGGTTAGACTGATATATTTTAGAGAAAACTGAACATAAAAAGATTTCATAGACTTTCCGTTCAATCTATTATTTCACTTTTCCAGAGATCCTTGATCTATTCTGTCTTTTAAACCTATTAAAGCTTTTTTTTTTTTTTTTACATATTAACACTTTTCCCTCCTGCTATTTTTTGCTATTTGAAGTTATTTATGCTACTATTTGCCTACTTTCCTCACAAAACCAACTCCAACGCAGCTGGTTTTTGGCACCATCGTGCATCAAAAGCATCTTCTTGGCTTTATTCCAGCCATAGAGGATCATTATTTTTCTTCTTTTCAGATACACACAGAACTTTCTGCTCGCTTGTTGATCTTTGGCTGCTCCTGGTTGGACATGATCATCACCTTAAGCCCTCTGATTGGTGGAAAGTTTGACAGGAAGTGGCTGCCTCATCATGTCCCAGTCAGAATAGAGGTCTCTTAGCAACATAGTAGTGATAGTGATCTTTTTTTAAATGTGATAAATAATGGTGTTATCATGGATCTCTCATTGTGGATTTACCATAGAGTCTCTGAATAAACACTACATGTTGTGGCTGGATTGTAAACCTCCTGGACGGGATATAAATGCCTGGAAAACTTCTGTAGATCACCTAAAGCAGGGCTATTCAACTACATCTTTAGCTGGGCTGGATTTTAAGACGAACAGATTCATCAGGGCCAGAAATAGTCTTTGGCCAGTAAGTAGTGGGTAAAATCAAAACATTTTTATGGCATATGTCACACTTTTTTTAATTTAGTTTTGATTCATAGCTACATGTAGGCTATCACAGCACACCGCTAATACACCTCCAGTTGTAAAATGCAATCAAATTGCATTTTGCATCTTTTCTTCCCCTTTCAGAGTTTTTTTTCCTCCCTTTGTGGCTACTTCGTACTTTTAAGTATCTGTGTCCATTAATTCAAGTTATCAAACAAACTTAAGTCCACCATCTTTGATTCTTGTCGAACCATAGATAAATTCAACACATATCCATATTTGAATAATTATGTTCATATTTTGCCTGGAATCTCCAGAAAGAATGTGTGAGCAATAGTTAGGAGCAACAACCAGCCGCTTATTATCCTCCTGGGGTGGAAACTAATGTTTGTAGTATTGCTATTATAATTTATTTTGGCTTTAAAAAACATAGAGAAATTGTTGTCCAGGCCTTGTCTGTTCGCAGGTCCATAAAAAACAAACACTAGCCTTCAAACCCGACAAGTAAATCGCACACTCTGTAACAGTGGCTGGAAGGCTAGCTGACATCCTCTGTAGCATCTCTGTTGTTTACCGTTTGCCGCCCAGAGCTCTTCTGGAGACGGACCAATTTTTATTTTCTGGTTGCCAAAGTTTAAAGTGGTGTGCTGGCAGAATCATAAGCTGGGCCACATGGAAGTTGGTTCTGGGCCGCATGTAGCCTGCGGGCCGCCAGGTGAAGAGCCCTGACCTAAAGGGTAAACTATCCATCACAATTCACTCCACAGGGTTACACACTTACCGTTCCTGAGAAAGGTTAAAGGTTAAACAGCTTGGAGGTTTCCGGTAAATGATGTCATGGTTTAGCAGGTGATAGGTTAGCTGAAATGATTTCAATGAGTTGGACGTAATAATGGATTTTATGGCCTATTGAAGTTTAGGAAATTGATGTTTTCATCTTCTATAATGTCTGTCAATAAAAATCAAGTTTCTGAAATAAAGTCAGGATGCAAATATTTAAAACTACTTCGTGTATCTTCACTCCACGCTTAACAAAGCCAGAGAGACTATAAATGACTAGATATATTTCTTTTTGTGGCAGCATTAAGAAATCTCGTTAAATTCATCTGCGATGCACTGTACTTTTACACCTGACCTTACCAGTTATCTTGTGTATTGTTAGATATAGTTTTAGTTAATAAACATTGACATGATAATAGGAGAAACAGCATCTTTAGAATAACATTTGTACTGATGACCTATCTGCTGAAGTCATTTAAACAGTAATAGATGCTGTGAAGTAAACAAGTACACCCACAGGGACACTTTAACATCACCAAGATTGTTTCACAGAAGTGTGAAGGCAAAGATCGCAGAAGTTTCACGAGCACACAGAAGAAACCTGACTGGAGTTTAGAGATGAACATCTAAGCAAAGCTTGTGAAATATGAAAAATATTTTAAAAAATTACGATGTTGACAAAAAAGAAAAAATCACCTGTTTTTAGTGATCGATTCTTTAACTATTATGAATTTTCTTGTTTTCCTTTAGTTATACAACGTCACAAAATTAACCATCAAAACGTAGAATGAAGCGTCTAAGCTGCGTTCTTAACCTGTCCGACATACACTCATCGTCCACTTTATCAGGTCCACCTACTAGTACCAGGTCGGACCCCCTTTTTACTCAGAACTGCCTTAATTCTTGTCATAGAAAACATTCCTCAGAGGTTTTGACCAATATCCACCATGCCATCATAGGAGGTCCAGCTTTAAATGGTTATTCGATGACATACCAAAGCTAAAATAAAAAATTTAAATATTTCAAATAAATCAAAATTATGCTAAAATGATGAGAAAAACAGAGCAAGTCTTCATTAATTATTTTTGTTATGACAGATTATTGGCTGTTGAGGAGCCGAAACAGAACAACTGCAAATGTGGTGGAGTGCGCTTAGCTACGTCCTCCTGACTGTGTCACTTCCTCATCTGTTTACCACTGAAGTGCATATTTACAGTTACATTCATCTCTCAGTGCCAGTGAGTTGGATTTAGGCCTGAAGTTGTGTGCTGTCTCCTTCTATCTGGCTGTGTTTGTCCTGACGGTGGCTGACAGAGAGCTTTCTGCTGTTTGTTGCTGCAGCCTGACTGGTTGCTGTGCCATGTTGCCTCTTTTTCCACAAAAGCTTTTCTCTTGGGTTTTATCTGAGCCTGGATGTCTCTGTTGTCATTCCACATCAGTTCTACCCCAAGTGTGACTGAGGCTGATGAAGGTGTCTGTGGCTGCTTTCTGCAGCTCTGTTGTGCTTTTCTTGTCACTCCACCCTTTTTTATTTTGTCCTGTCTGCTATCTGTCTGGTTTGGTATGGTGTCACATAAGATAGGATATTAGCACTTAACTCCAGGCTTGTAGTTGTTTTAGACTTTTTATCTGTCCACGCCGGCTTCATTTCTGTTCTATTCGAGACCAAAGAGAGCTTCACTGACGACACTATCTGTCCATCCATGTCCTATACCCGCTTGGTCTAGTTCAGGGTTGTAGCCATCTCAGCTGTTATCAGGAGAAAAGCAGGGCACATCCTGGACAAGTTGTTTGTTTAGACACGTTTGCACTTTAGAAATGCATAGAGTTGCAGTTGCACACAAAATGATTGATTACTTATTGATATTTATTGAACAATATACTAATATGTGATTCTGTCTTCAGATACCTGTGAAAGAGAGAGGCATTAGTAAAGTTTTTATGGCTTAAGACAGTAAATGTGTATAAATGTAGGTGTGTAAGATGTTATGAACTGGTCTGTGTATTCTCCTATCCGGTGTCCTTGCCAAGGTGTTCGGGGAAATGCTTCCCCAGGGTGGGATGAGTCGTTTTGGGGTTTTACGTGTTGTAAAATGCTCTTTTGTCAGGTTACAATGTTTGTTTATACATTTCTTTTTCAGATTTTAGAATGTGGTGTTTTTATGTGACATGGGAAGCAGTTCTGTTGGAGGAAGTAGTTTAGCCCAATCAGTAGCAGAGGACATAAAAACAGCCAGTTTGTTCATTTTAGGGCTGCTGGTGGTGGAGGCTGAGCTGCCACACAACAGTATGGTGTAAGGAAGTTGCTTCATCCAGGAGACTTAAACACTCGTTTAGGAGAATTTTCTTCAGTAACCTGGCCTGTCATGGTAATATCATAGTTATCAGAGTTCGCTGTATTGTCAAATTCCCAGAGAACTCTTTCCTCTGCAGAAAGAGGGAGGCTGAAAGCTGAGGCTCTTCCAACTCTAAAGGCCCATTTATGCTCCCTTACATACGTAAATAGTAACGTCCATTTCAAATGTTCTCATGCGTCGCCGTCCTCATACTTCCATGCGTCTTTTATGTTCCCATAGTTGACCTCCACTAGTGGGCAGCGCTGGGTTCATAGTTAACTCCCGTGATTTCAGATCAGTTTCAGACGCTGGTTGCGGCGGTAATGAGCCTCTATAACATGGTTTCTAACCACCCAACACGCCCTGAACACTCACGTAGCCTAATTTAAAAAGCTTGCGCAATTTCTACCGTTTTTGTCCTTTTCTTCATTCTTCTTCTGCATTTTTCTTTTGTTTTCTTTTTTTCCCATTCAAATCATATTTCTGATTCTAATTAATAATTGTCTAACTTTTCTACTGTATGGGATTATGTCTCTGTGTTTGATGCTTTGGCTAAAATAGGGTGAGCAATCATGTAAACTTTCACAAATTAGATATTTAAATGAATTTTGTTGACACTGTTGCAGCTTACAATTCATTAAAGTAGAGGTAGTGACCAATTAAAATGTTGATGATTTGTTAAATGTTGATCATTTATGAATATTTCAATGATCTTAAAAAAACCCTGATATTTCAAAAACAGAAATCAGAAAAAAAAAAACAGCAGCTCAGAAAACTACTTTCATGCATCTCCATGTAATCCTTTTTGGTTTTGTCTTAAAGTAGAAAAGACATTTTGTGATGTTTTGGTTACCCAACAGGATATTTTCTTTTTCTGATGACAAGATTAAAGTCTTTAAATCCTTCGGTAGGCTCGAGTTGAATGAAAGAATGAACGAGTGCTGTGATGAAGAGATTACATTTCAAATCATATCAAGTCCTTTAATCACGTTTTATTCGACACATTCCTGTGAAATCTGAAGATGAACAACAACGTTTTGGATCTGGACATTTTGCATGTGACTCAGTGTAGTTTAGGTCTTTTTCCAACATGTTTGTTTGGGATTTCTTCCAGAGATATTCCCCCTGTGTGTCATTTAAATTGGTGTTATGACATGCCTTTATCTCCAGAGACACAAAAAGCAGATTATTATACAATGGCCTCTTAATTTTCTATAAATATCGTCGGCTCTCCGAGAATGAAACGGTCCAAACTTGGTTTGAGCCTGATAATGTTAAATAACAAATGAAAATCTTGTGAAGTGCTCACACAAACTGACGTGTGGGGATGCATCTGAGGAGGACATTTTCAATCTGACCCACTTCTCTGACCAATTACAATTGTGAAAATACTTTACGATAGTTTTGTTTTTAAGTATTGAATCTGTTGTTTTTTTTGTGTATAAATCAGATTTACTCTTAAATAACTGATTTTACTACAATCCTGACCAGCAATCCAATCAGAGAATTGTGGGAATATTATCTTTTCTGTTGTGAAAATTGCTCTGAAGGCAGGCGTCGTGATTAAACCTGGGATGGGTTGCGGGAATCCCTGCAGAGAGATGTCTGCTCTGATGTGGTTGTTTTCTGACCTGAACTTACCTCAGATCATATCCTAATATATAAATACCACTGAAAATATTTTCGCTTTGTGCACTTCCATCAAAAACAGAAAAAAAACTTTCCATAGCAGGTAAATTTAGAAATGCTGTTTTGCATTGATATTTACAAAACTGTTGTGTGGACAGAGTAAAAAAGAGAAGAATAAATCTGCTCATTCCTCAGCTGTTTTACATTAATTTAACTGATCACACGTTGAGGTCTGTTGACTTAAGATGTCTTGTGTTTATCATCAAACAGTCACGTAGAAGTTGCATCATGAGCCGAGGATGGAGGATGTCACGGGAGCTTCTACATCCGGTCTATATGTGTTTTATTGTCTTGTTTGCGATTCTGTGGAACCATTTTAGTCCTTTTTTAGTTGTTTTAGTTGCTGAGGACAGTCAACAAGCACCACAACTCTTAGCCAGGGAGACCTGAAGAGTCAAAGTTAATGATGTAATTTATTCATACATTGAAAAAAAAAAGCAGAGAGATAAAAAAAAAAGTGCTCAGTGCATCATAAGAAGTCGCTCTGCAGTCTAATGGCAGCGTGACAAAGCTAAATCAGCCTAACTGTAAGATTGGTCAAAAAGGAACATTTTGAGCCTAATCTTAAAGGTAGAGAGGGTGTCCGCTTCCTGAAACCAAACTGGGAGCTGTTTCCACAAAGAAGGGTCTCATAACTGAAGCTTCTGCCTCCCATTCTCTTTTTAGAGACTAAACCTGCAGTCTGAGAGCTCTAATACAGATGATTATGCATTAAAAAAATATGTTTTAAAGGTCAGATTTTGTTTAAAACAAAATATATAATTTTCTCTCTATTTGAGATGTCAGGCTATAGAGGGTTAAATTCACTTCTTCTGTATAAATACTCCCTGGTATCTTTTGTTCAGGTCCAGATTCATTGTTTTCCCCTTCCTTTGGTCCATTGTCAGTATTGTGTCCCAGCTCTGTCTGGTTTCTTGTTTTGTTTGTAGTTTTAGTTTTTTGGATCCCCTACAGTACTACCCCCTTTTTTTTTATCTGTCTTTAATCTAATCTCCCAGCTACCTTATCCACTTGCCTCCAGTCTGCAGTGCTTTGGTCCTGCTCCTCCTTTAACCACAGAACATGACAAAACTTCCCATTCCTCACACTCGATGGTCAATTAATCAAATTGATTAGCAGCACCTGCTTGCAATTTCCCTTAAATTCCTATGAAAACAGTGAGTGTTGTCACACTAATAATGATGCAGGGTAACTTGTCATCTGTCTTTCCATCTGAGATTTTATTCAACTAATTTTATGACCCAGTAAGAACCACGGATGTGTCAGGGATGTTGGGAGAAATTAATTTGCTCCCCTTTGCCCTTCGTCCCCTCCCTGGTTCTTAAAAGGAATGACTGAAGAGGCTCAGATTAAAACAGATGAACTTAAATGATACTGGAAGAGGACTTAACACAGCGCAGCCAGGGGATCATTGATTTAAAAAAAAAAAAAAAAAAAAAGCCAAATCTGATACCCACAGCTGCCCAGTGACACCCCCTCTGTGCTCAGACCAAGCTATAAGCATGCAAACCAGGAGGGATAAATGTAGGGATGAACAGAGATGGTGCTATAGAGCCAGGGAATCTTTGAGCCACCTCCTCCTTTCCCCACTCTCACCCTCCCTCCCTGGAGCTGCCATACTGGGATTACATAGGTCAATTATACACTTAATCTGCCTTTGCCCGGAGGGGGGATTAGGAACGCAGCTCATTGATTGATTTGAAGAATTTCCGTTGACCTTGGGTAGTTATCTGACTCAACCGTGGCAAAATTGCACTTCTGTGTGACGAAAGTTAAAGCGCTTTTCAATCGCTGCTGCTGCTGCTCCTGCCTCGCTCTGCTTACCAACTGGACGGCTGTTACATCGGGGAGGGGAGGCGGAGGTCAGGGTCAGCTTCAGATTATTGTCCCCACCGCTGCACACTGGGTGGGTGGGTTTGGGGTTTTTGGTGTGGCAGAGAATGCCAACAGACTGATGGAGCTGCTGTCACTTGGCTGTCCGAAGAAGCTTCACCACTTTGCCGTCTCTGGTCATGAACCGCCAGCCTACAGCCACAATAAGTCCACACTTTGATAAGACTGAGCTCAAGCAACATGCAAACTCAATCCGCTCTGCCTGTCACGTCTAAGGGCACATTCGCTGGCAATGTTTGGTCCGCTTTTATCAAACCTTGGTCCACTTACACGGAGAGAGCGCTTTGTTTGGAGCAGTATGAACCCTCATTTGCAATCTGGTGTGGAACAAAGAAACAAACTCTGCTCTGCTTGAAAACTGGGAGTCCTGGTTTACTTGAAAGTAACCCTGGTGTGGTTTTCTTACAGTGTGAAAGCGTTCAGTGAACCATAAAGATGCAGTGACGCTGGGTGAGTCGCAGGGGTGTGCAGTATATTAAAATTTTATTTCAATATTGGCTCTATTTGATCACAAAAAACTGTGATATCAATAAAAATCTATTATTAATTAGATAATCATGTCATATTACACTCTGCTATTTTGTTGTGTGTTCATGCACTCTTGCGCTTGCTGAGGTGAATTTTAGTTTTATTTAGTTTTCAGACCCTTTTAGGAACTCTTTCTCAAAAAAGTGACTAATGTGCAGTTTAGAAACTTTTCCAGGTGTTACTGGAGACTTTTGGAGACTAACGTGAAAACATGTGTCGTTCTTACTCTTCTCAATGACCAGCAGTGCTGCAGCAGGCACCTACCCTGCCCCAAAGCACTCACATATGGACAGGTGTCATGCCAAAATAAGCACCCCTGTGAAAAGGTGTTCACCTCTGCACCACAATCCAGACGTGAAGTTAACAAAGCTCACCTGGCTGATCCTGTACAGGTTTACAGTCAGATATGTCGAAGTAGACGACAAACACAAACATTTAAAAAGTATAAAATGTTCATCTTTTCAATAACATACTATCAACATACACTATACATACATATATATATATATATATATATATATATATATATATATACTGTATATTGTATGTATATGAAAATGAAAGGAGGGGGGGTCCTGGCTTGTATTATGCCCTGGGAAAAAGAATTTCCTGCCTTGGTTATGATTTTTTTCCCATAATCAAGCAGACCTAACGTGTCATTGCAAAACATCCTGGAAACAGACTGAATAGATTTGTTGTTGCTTCATTATTTACTTGCGGTGAACGAGCCATTTTCTGTCCTGGTCAATACTTCAAATTAAATAGTTCTCTAACAGCTTCTAGTCAAGTTCTGCACAACCCTCCTGACGACCCATTATTTGAGTCAGGTGTGTTGCAGCAGGAACACATTGAGAACCTGCAGGACCCTGGCTCAAAAGGTCCGGATTTGGTGATCGTTGCCCTAGTGAGTAGTTGTTGTAACTGTGTGACGGGTAAAGTGCAGTGTGAAAACAAACTAAACCAAAGGCAGGCGTGAAACTTTCCTGAATTTCCCACCCAATCAAACAGAGTCTGTGGATTATCCTGGTGTGAATGCACCATTATTCAGCTCAAACAACCTCCATAATGACTGGTAGAAAAGTGAAAACTGCTCTTTAGAAACTTGGAATGAATTTTAGAAAGATGTCACAATTTATTTAGAATTAGCATTTAATAAATTCAGATTTAACAAGATGTTTCCATCAAACGTCTAATGAAGTTTGACATGAACAATACAAAGGAAATTAGTCCCTGTTAGATCAACCAGGAGGCCAGTTTCAGCTGAAGTTGATCTTCTTTGTGTTTGCTGCTTCTGAGAGACAATGACCAAATCAAGTTAACCTCAAGTCTTCAACAACATGACCACATCACTGTGATAATGTTCTCTTGTTTGTCGTGCCAGCTACTAATCTCTTTTAGGTTTGAAGAAAATAACAGCAAATAGATTACACAACCAATAAATAAGGAAAATAAGGGCTATAGTCACAGGTCACACTAATAATTAAAAAAAAAAAGTCCAGTCAAGCAGGATAGATTAGATAGACTGTATGTGACTGTTCAAAACATGCTCTGAAAAGGTTTCACTTCCATTTAATGAAGTCTGTAAGCAGCTTAGTGTCCTTAGTAATTACTAAGAGAGAGCATTTTGTTTCCCTCCTTTGTTTCTTCTTGGTATTAATCCTCTGTAAGCATTCCCAGCTCCGTGTTGCTGAGTGGAAGCAGCTAAGAACACTAAAACCTCGATCATCCCAAGAGGAGGGAAATACAAGTTTAATGGAGACTTCTCCTTTGTCAGGTCCCGCTGGTTTATTGATGAGGGTCGGCAGGATGAATTGATCGAGAACACACATGTCATCTCTTGGGTCTCTATCACCCTTTTACAGCCCCCTTCCATTCCTCTCTCCCTCGGCCTTGTTAAAAAGGGAGGTACGGTGGCATTTGTTTGATTAACTTGTCTGACAAAAGTGACAGCTGCTCCTGGGCGTATGTGGATGAGTGGCCCAGCGCCGCTCCCTCTTTGTACATCTGTCAGAGCCGGAGCAGGGCGAGCAGGGTGAAAAGAGACAAATTGGACCCAAAAAGAAGGCCATTCACCTTCCCCGGACCCCCCTCTTATGCTACACCCCTCTATCCCATTCAGGTGCTCGGCGGGACTCTCAAGTGCTTGCTGGCTTATTCCATTTTCACTCCCCCTATAGAGTTCCCTGAGCCCACAAGTGTTTTAGCCCTCTTTTTCTTTCCTCAATCCACCCCTAAGCGGCTCTTTGTAAATAGAATGGCTCACTTTTCTCAGGGCCTGAAGCTGGAAGCTTTTTTTCTTTTTTTATTGTCCACCACAGAGCTTTTCTGTCGCTCATTGTATGTTTACTCAATGACTGGTCGCTGACCGTAATTCCAACTGTTTAGTCCCTCACAACATGGCCCCTCAACCCTGCCACCCTTTGCTCCAAATATACATCCATCTCTTCTCTGAGCCACCATGTTTTTATGAAGTTGCTCCTTATTTAATCTCTCTTATCCGGTGAACTGACACTTGTGGGTAGAAGGAGACGGCTGTTTTGAAAGAGACCCAGATTGCTGGTCTGAAAAGAAACCCAGATCTGAGATAAACATTTACCTTTCTTCTGCGATGCTACATCTAAGGTTGCCTGCCATCGTTCCTCGGCGCACCTCTGAAACCAGCCGCATGGGCGCAATGCCCACTGAGCCCATTTTGTTGCTGTCCCAGCTGTGCTCAGACAGCGGTCAATTATCAGCCACAGTTTGCCTTTTATGTCACAGGCACAATCAAAACAGCTTGAATACTGGGAGCTCGCTGAACCAGAAACCTAACAGTAGTCCTATTTTCTGAGCCCCTCTCCTCCTTCCTCCTTTAACCTCTTCTTCAAGAGGCCTAATTTTGATGCCTCCGGTCTGAAATGACATACCCAAAATAAATGAAGTATATCTTCTCAACTACAAGGGCTGTTTGTATAATCTTGGCCTCAAAAGAAAGCTGAGATGTGAGATACGACTACAGAAGTGTCAGAATCAAGATATAAATCAGAATCAGTAATTTACTCTGTCAGAGTAAATGTTATCTCCTCCTCAAAGAAAACCACATTACTAACACTGAAAAACGACAGGATAGCAGCCCGATTAATCTAGGAAGTAGTAGTCCTAGGAATGACTAAGGTAAACTTAGGAATGAATAAAGTAGACCTATTAGTAAAGTAGTCCTAGGAATCAGTAGAATAGTCCTCAGAATTAGTAGTAGTCCTAAGAATTACTAAAGTAGTCCTAGGAATTAGTAAAGTAAACCAATGAATGAGTAAAGTAGTCCTAGTAATTAGTAAAGTAGTCCTAGTAATTAGTAAAGTAGACCTAGGAATCAGTAAAGTAGTCGGAGGAATTATTAACTTTAAAAGTTGTCATTTACATGGGCCACCTTTTATCAGTTCTCTGTTTGTTCTAGTATCCAATTGGATGTATTCTTTGCAGTGTGTTCAACTGCTACTTTTTCACTCAGATGCATAAGATACAAGGGGACACAGTAGAAGACCTGGTGTTGCTGCTGGTTTTTACATTTGTCCTATGTGTCTGGGTGACTGGCCTACTAGTGGCATGGTGTTCTTGGAATACAACCTGAATTCCAGGAAAATCTGGACGTTTTTTAAATGTGAACATAATTTTTTTCTTCACAACAGAACATACAGAGGAATTTGACCATTTTTTTCCACAAAATGAGCTTATGTCAAATGTAATGTGTGCTACAAGTCTCAAAATAGTTGGCATGGGGGCAACAAATGACTGAAAAAGCAAGAAAGTTAAAAAAGATTCAGCTGGACAAACATCTAGCAAGTAAGTTAACATGACTGTCTGTAACATGATTAGCTATAAAAGGGATATCCTAGAGGCAGATCCTCCCAGTAAAGTAAAGATGGGCAGCCACTCTCCAAACTGTGAAAGAGTGCATAAAAAGATTGTGGAATACTTTAAAAACAATGTTCCTCAATGTCATCAAAAGATTCAGAGAAACTGGAAACGTCTCTGTGCATCAGGGACAAGGCCGAACCCCTTTATTGGATGCCCATGGTCTTCAGGCCAGAGATGACACTGCATCGCTCATCGGAACGAATGTGGCACTGACATGACTAAACACAGGAACACCTCCAGAAACCACTGTGGGTTAACACCATCCTCTGTACCATCTGCAGATGCAACTAAAGCTCTATCATGCAGAACAGAAGCCATATTTATACCTGGTCCAAAAGCACCGTTGTGTCCAGTGTGCCAAGACTCATTTGAAATTGACGGTTTCAGAGAGGGAAAGTGTTACGTGGTCAGACAAGTCCAAATTTGATATTCTTGTTGGTAATCATAGACGGCATGTCCTCTGGGCTAAAGAGGAAGGAGACCTTCCAGCCTGTTATCAGTGTTCAGTTCAAAAGCCTGCCTCTCTGATGGTATGGGGATGCATAAGTGCATACGGTACGGGCAGCTTTCATGTTTTGGAAGAAACTGAATCCTGAAAAGTATATAAAGGTTTTAGAGCAACATCTGCTCCCCCTCCAGATGTTGTCTATTTCAAGGACGGCCTTGTGTATTCCAGCAGGACAATGCTAAACCACTGTTATTACACCAGCGTGGCTTCACAGGAGCAGAGTTCAGGTGCTGAACTGGCCTGCAGTCCACATCTTTCACCTAGAGAGAACATTTGGTGCATCATTAATCGAAAAATACATCAAACGCTACCACAAACTCTTCAACAGCTGGAAACCTGTATCAGGCAATAATGGGACCAAATTGCAACACCACAACACAAGGAACTCACAACCTCGATGCCCAGATGTCTTCAAACTGTTCTGAAAAGAAGAGGAGATGCTACACCATGGTAACCATGGGAAACATGCCCCGTGCCGACTATTCTGAGACCTGTAGCATCACATTTGACATGAGCTAATTTTTGCCTAAGATTGTAAAATCTCTTAGTTTAAACATCTGTAATGTTATTTATGTTCCGTTGTGAATAAAATATTAGCTTGTGTGATTTGAAGGTCTTTTAGTTTTCATTTTGTCCCGACATTTCTGGAAATTGGGTTGTAGAAGAAGAGCATAGATAGACCCTTAAGGCAGCTTTGTGGAGAGGCAGAGGGATACAGATGTGAATTTTTGCTATGACACTGAAAGACTGCTCCATGATGTACTGAAGTAAAAAAATTAAGAAATCCAACTTCCTAACTCCTGCGCATGTGTTCTCATAAACTGTCTTCAGTCAATTTTGCTTTTCTCTTATAATATTTAAGAGGGACCAGCCAACCATGTAATCAGGATAATAACAGATGTAGGCTACCTGCATAAGGACTCACTGTAACAAAGCAGTCAGGACATAGCTGCATCTACCATTGAAGACACAGAGGTCCAGACCTCAGTATTTTGCCACTGTACATAATGAAAATCATTAAAAAATGTATTTTAGCTGAATGGATATCCAAGTAAACTCATTAGTTCCACCAGGCAGGTAATATTGGGAGGTGCTGCAAGAGCACCAGCTAAACTAAAGAAGAACGTAGCTGACTCAAAGGCAAGGCAAGTTTATATGTATA
>JBBBVU010000003.1:4644241-4657806 GCA_037177055.1 Atherinosoma microstoma
GACTTAGAACATTGTAAGAGACTATTCCAAGGACTTATAAAAGTGATTTTTGCATAATATGTCCCCTTTAAATAACATTATTTTTGAGTGTGTAGGTGTTTATTTTTGCTGTTTAGTTTTTTTACATGGTTAATCAGATCATTTTGGGTTAAACCTGGCCACAGACTTTTGGGTTGTTTCGTTTACATGATTGAAATCATCATTTTTAAGGATCTTTTCAGTCATGTAAAGGAAGCTGTCCAGGTTTCATTCAAAATTATCTGATGACGTAAAAGAAAACCACACATCTACACACAAAAGGACATTATTAGAGATCAAACTTTCATATTGTACCATAGTTAAATCAGTAAGATTATGACAAATATATTAAAAACATTTTTTTGTTGTTGCTTCAGAACCAGAAAAGTTCATCAGGACAGTGCACCTCAATTGATTTATATTTGCCCTGATGGGCCCAGGATTTTATAGTTTATAGGCGAATGCATGCATTATTTTGTGTAAGAAATCATACGAACCATTTGTGAGGACAGTCTGACCACAGTTAATTTAGGGAAATTACAATAAAGATTTTTTTTCTGCATTAGAAAACTTCTCCGGAACCAGGAAAGTTGTGTCGATAAAACGTCAAAGCTCCCCATTGACTGAACATTTCCCTCATTTCTGTGGTTGCAGTGCGTAATTTTTAACGATTACACGCTGTGAACATACGAATAAGTGTCGAGTGTTGAAATAACCTTGTGGTTATTTCATGTATTTCTGTGAGATCAGGTTGTACTAACCAGCCTAATTACATCGTCCAACATCCACATTTTAGTTTTTCCATTTCAGTTAAATTTCACTCCTTATTCAGCTGCACTTTGTTCATGTAGTAGCTGGTGAATGACGGCCAGTGGATGGATGATACGTCATAAAATAGTGTTCATGGGAAATTAATAATTTTTTTCATCCATCACAGTGATTGAAGTCTGACTCTTGTCAAAGATTGGGCTTCCTTAAAAGAGCCGACTCTTCCAGCTCTCAAATGGTTCTTCATTTAGTATAATTAGGAGCTTCTGTTTTAATCTAATTTAGAAATTGTGAATGCTTCATGTGTTAGGAAGTAATTTTTAATTCAGTGTTTTCATAAAAGCGTTATTTGGATGCATATTTTTGAGGTTTTTGCTCATTTCTTCACTTTTTCTTGACATATTCGCATTTAAATCTGGTGTTCTAACATTTTATCCTACCCATTGAGACCTCCTACCTATCCTATCTGCACATACACACAACATGAAAACGTCATTTCTATGCAGAGTAGAGGACACACCCATAAATCCATGTTATACCCTCAGCTCCGTGTTTAAGAACAGTTGTACCTCTCTGTTGTGAAATGAATTAACTGATAACTTTCGCTTTATGTATTTTCCAAGAAATTGTATACGATACATTATTTAACCTCCCAAGACCTGGCATCCTCATATGAGGACATCATGTTTTTGATAATCATAATTAATGGTCTTTACATGAACATATAGCTTTGAATTGTATGAAAAATATGTGCAGATTGACAGATATACCTATAAATTCAGCCTTCGTTAGGATGTTTAGACATGGTAGCATGTTTCAACAGAACACTGGTCACCCCATCTTCCTCTCACAATGGTATGATCCAAGTCTTCCTAGCATGTGATTGGCTGCATGGTGTCCTGTCCCCTGCCTGCTGAAGATTTGGTTCTCCTGACGGGAGTCAGCTCCTCTTGTTCACTTCAACGTTGCCTCGTTGATTCATCCCCCGCCAAAGACGACAGAAGTTTTTATCTATACCCATCAAACTAAATCTTAATCTGCATTTCGCGGGTTGGTGGGTGTTGGTTTAGAGCCTCGAACCCTGCTGAAGTACTGACAGTGTTTTACTGTTTCCTATCTGTTTATACAGTACGGTATCTACTGTATCTACTGTAACCATAGTAACACAGTGTGTTTTGTGTTTTCAGTGAAATTTGAGACTCAGAAGTTTGTTGAAGAGGAGCTCAGTTCCATCAGTATGCCAGAGATGAAGGGCAAAGAAGGACGTTTTCAGTACACCATCACTGAGTATGCAGATGATTTCTACTGGGAATGAGACTAGTTCTGGACCTCTGATGTGTGATTTCATCCTCCATCTGTTCTCTTCCATACATAGTGTGAAGATAACCGAGCTGAATCTGACCCATGCCGAGCTGCAGTTTATCCCTGACGAGGGTTTGTTGTTCGACGTTCAGAACTCATCGATCTCCCTAAGTTTCCACCGACGGATCCTCTACTGGTTCTTGTTAGTTAACACTGATTAACCTCAAAGTCTTGAAACTACACAAACAATGTTGTTTTTTATTATTATATGTACAGTCATATAAACGTCTTCTATGTCTGTGATAAGAGAGCTTGTTCACGCATCTGTCAGATCTTAAATATCTTAACTTGGTCTGCTGGAGACTGTTGGAAAGTGATGTGATGTGACACGGTCCATTAACGTGATGAAATTATAGTTCAGAGCAGCTTTTTTTTCTTTCATGTTTGAGGCTTTTAAGAACATAAAGAAAGCTTCACAAGGATGACAAACTGTTGGTTGTTGTTGTTGTCAGTTATGACACAGGAAACATAAACGCATCGGCTGAAGGAGTGAACATCAGAACGGCCGTGAACCTGATCAGAGACTACGATGGACGACTAAAGATCAATAACATCACCTGTGATGCCAAAATCAACAAAATGAGGGCAAAGTTCAGCGGAACACTTGGGTAAAATACACTAATACGGTTATCAATAACTGCTCATGAACAATAATCAGTGCTGATCATTGATTACAGGTCTGATAAGACACTGAATATCCACAGAACCGCTCTGATTCTTGTTGCAATCTTTCTTTTCTTTTTCAGGAGAGTGTACGACTTCCTAGCCAGATTTCTGACGACAGGAATGCGCTTCTTCCTCAACCAACAGGTGACTCATCTGGTTCTGAACCATCTCTGTGACCCCTAGTTGTTTTGATCCAGCTGTCCCATTGAAAACATTTATCAGCACCAGCTAACCCAAACGCAGGACCACAAGCCTGGAGGCTGGCAAACTTAACAAGGGACTTAAATGTGAAACAAAGAAAGTTCCAGAAACTAAACAAAGGCAAAATAGACTAACTGACAGAAACTGATGAGAAATAAGGAGCTGGTGTCATGATCAGAAACCAAGAATGAAGTGTAACAAGGAAACAGGAAGCAAACAAGTAAAGTCCTCTTTCGTTTACTCAGAAATTCCAGTTTGTTAGGGGAGGTGTGGATGGGAAAGCGTAGGTTTTAGTTTGCTTCAGGTGAACCAAAATCAGGAAGCAGACTAAAACACAAAAAGGGCTTTGTGGGTAAACACAAAAAACATACGCACATGTAGCACAATATCTGGGGGAAACGTCTCGTGGTGGAAGACCAAGATAAAAGTTCTGATAGAAATATAATCAACCCAAGACCGCTAGGATCTGATGCAGCTAGTATGGTTTTGCAGACCCGGAGACCTACAAATTCAGACCCGTAACTGTGGTTCCGCACATCCAGGTCCCTTATGTTTTTACGACAGCACCACCTACTGGATGACTGTAGAACTGCAAGTGTATTTCTGGAGCAGCAGGTCCTCCAGACCCCATGATGTAACTGCAACTGCTAAACCAGCATCCAACCCAAATACCTCTTTTTCTCAAAAGTTACACTTTTAAAGATTTATTAGAAGTTATAATCTTCAAAGTAAAAGTTGCATTGCACCCGAATAAAAATAGGCTACTAATATTTAATTGCTCTAGAAGCTTCTAATAAAAGAATTTCCATGTGGCGATCAATACTTCTGATTTTGAAGAGGCTAAAAATCTCTTCTTACAACAGCTTTGAAGGTTTATTACAGCATAAATTCTAATAGTTTATAGGTTTAGTTTCACCCCAAATACCAAACAATTTGACTTATTACACCAAACTACTAAACACTAACAATTGATTAAAACTTTGTTTACTCTAAATATGTTTTCCTTAAACTTTATTTTACATAAACATGTAATCTTGTATATGTTTATATATAGCTGTCACACATGTGCTCCAAACCTGCTAAAACATATAACAGGAAAATATCTGGTCATTGGTGTCCAGTCCTCATTTTGTTGTGGGAATCTGAAACAAAGATTGAAATGTTTTGAAATGTTTTATTGATAATCAGGAAGATCTGCAGAGAAAAGAAGGAAATCAAACATATTCATCACAAAGCTGAAAACAGAAACACTTTTGCTTTGTATGTACAGAAAATATCAGTCAGAAAGGACAGAGAAAATCTTTGCAGCAGGTCATGCATCAGTCCAGGATGGACAGATTTGTCCTCGCTGTTGAGCACCTTAAAAAGGGAGTGCTTAACTAGTCAAAGTTAATATTTTCAAAAACAAAATCTCTTAATGTAGGCTATAGAGTAATATAATGGTAAATAGTGGTCTAAAACATACATGATATTCAATAAGAATAGTAAAAGATAACTTTGATTTTTAATATTTAAGACGATATAATAATAAAAATTTAACTTTTAGCAGAGTATAATATGCTAATATGTGTTTTAATGTCTGCCTTTTGGAAAAAAAGTTTCATACTTGTATGAAAACGTTGGCCAGTATGTGTTTACTCATATCATCCACTTCATTACTTTAAAGACCCACTATATAACTTCTATTTTCTCAGTGACGCACCCCCTATCGACGGCTAATTCGGCATCCATCTTGCATCCTACCTGTAGTGTGAGCTTCTCCAGACAGTGAAAAACAGTCTTCTCTCAACTCTTGTCTTATCTCTTGCTCCTCTTTGGCTCTCCTTAGCTTCTTCTCTTCCTCCGATAAAGTCTTCTAACCTTTCTTTGCTGAATCCACCGGCAGGCGTTCAAAACGACCGGTTTGTTTACATTAGCGTGCTAGCGTGTAACGCATGCGCAAAGCTAAACTCAGCAGGCGGCGCTGCTGGGCTGCAACGCCCTAGAAATGCACATAATAGATGTCACTGTGCCATTAGACGAGTTCGGAAAGCCGAGTTTTAAGGTTGAAAAGTTATATATTGGGTCTTTAATAATTCATGTTAAATTCATCATTTTATTGAACTAAATGTGCGGTCAAACCTTTAATTTCCACCGAGCTAGACTAGCTACTAGCTTAACCTAGATTGACATGTGATGTACCTTTCAGACTATGGTGGTAAAAAGTCTCAAATTATTTTAAACTTATCACAGTAAAATGTTAATTTCTTTGTCAATTCGAATTCGACAAACTACTTTGATGACATTAAATAACAAGGTTCACGTTCAATATACTCTCTGTTTCATTGCAAACTGGTTGACTATCAGAGGGTGCTGTTGGGAAAAGACGAGGGGTCCAGAACTGTGGGTATCCGGGTCTGCAGACACATGCTTCTCCTCATACTGGACAGATTCTACTGAAAACCACATTAGGTTTGAACATCTAAGTAGAAACAGAAACCCAGAGACTGCATAAATCTATTGTTGCTCCATTATGTTCTGCATCTGCATGAACATGCGGCTATAGACAATGGACAGATTGATGGTTTACTGGCCAGTAGGATTTTCTGCTTCTTTCTTCTTGGTCAGAGGTCTTTTGGGGTAATATTGCCCCCCTAGTGAGCAGTTTTTGTAACTGCATGAAGTTGTCAAGGCAGTATGTTCCACTTGAGTAAAGTACAGTGTGAAACCAAACCAAGCCAAAGGAAGGTGAGACAGTGAGTGAGTCCCTGGACCATGTGCTGCAAGACTGAAAACTAAAGAACAGACTCCAATAGAAATCTAACAAAACTAAACCAAAGGCCAAATAAGATCTGATGTTCTGAGTGAGTAACTGAATCTAAAAAAGAAGTACCGGTAAATGAATGATTAACAAACTACTTTACAGGATTTATCATAGTTTTATTCCTTCATTTTAAAGTGAGGTGTTCAGTGGGAGGTGATGTAGGGACCAGTATCTTGCCAAAGATTCTTCTACAAGACTGGAAGTCATTCTTTAAATGAATACCATATCAAATAAATTAATTAGGTATTTATGTGTATATTGCTTCCCTATGTATGATATCTATTATTCCTTCTAGTTCTAAAACTCTAGGCGGTGTTTCCCAAATTCAAAATGATAAGTTTATCTTTTACAGCCTATGTTCAACAAACAAGATGAAGAGCAAGTAGATGAGATGTTTCCTCTACGTGTTTATTTGGAGTATTTTTACTAGAAGAAGACTAAAGAAACGGTTGTTATAAATTGATTAGCATTAATTAGTTTTAATTAGATTTATTATTGGTTTAGTATTTCTGGGTGGAGATTCCCGTGTCATGAGTAATGATTGTCGTTGCTTAGTGAAGAAGTTGCCCTCTCGTATATCAAATCTCTCCTTTATTCCTAAAATTATTGAAAAAAAGGTTTCAACGAAACGTTATGTCCATTTGTTCAAGTTTGAAGAATTTCAATCAGGATTCAGAACACATGATAACACATAAACACATCTGGTGAAAGTTAACAGAGATCTCCTCATGCCCATGATTAACTTTAGGTTTAAGTCTTCCACGTGTCAGAGTTTCTATTTACTTCATTTCGAGGTCTTGACCTCACGGTGTGATGAGGTTATCATATTGTAAATTGGTCCTTTGTAAATAAAACTAAATTTATTGACCTGTCTTTCTCTGTCAGATCTGCCCATCTCTGAATCACGCTGCCCTGGTTCACGTAAACTCATTGTTGGAGACAATACCTGTGAAGACGGAGGTGGATCAATATATTGGGATTGATTATTCCTTGATCGATGATCCCGTGGTGTCGTCCCAGAGCCTTGACATGCATTTCAGGGTCAGATGATCTGATAGAATCTGGTGGAATGTACTGTTTACTGCTATCAGCTGTGTATTTATTCATTTTTGTTTGTCTGCAGGGGATGTTCTTCGATCTGTCTCAGCAGAATCATACACTGGTGAACTATGCTGTGGACCCAGTCATCAGAGAATATGACCGTATGGTTTATCTGGCTCTGTCTGAGTTCTTCTTCGACAGTGGGATGTTCTCTTACTACACGGCTGGAATCTTCCAAATGGACATCGTCAATGAGAAGGTGAAGCTCCTACAAACCATGACAGACATCACAGAGGTGTCATGCTGAAACATTTCCACTTTAAAACAAAGGGGAAGGGGAGTGGGCTACACTCCCCTTCCATTGACCATCATTTCTGGGATTAAAGTATAAAGTCCTTCAAAAACATCCATGTACAGAAAAAAAACGTTTTGTTGTGTATGGATGGGCTTTTGAAACTGACAACATCAGGACTTAAACAGGACCAGAGTCCACCAAGCTGAGCGCCTTTATAAACATGTTTGGGAATCTGACCAAAGGTTTTTGTAAAAAACTTCACAAGTACAACGTAAGAACCAATTTATAGAGATTCGTAAGAAGATATGGGTAAATGAGGCCCAATGTTTAGTTTCTTCTTAAGGCCGAGGACACTTGACGTCAGAAGCTAGCTCTTAGGGACTTGGAGCATCACCTCTCTGGTGGGGAAGGTCCCTGAGCTGCTGCACGGGGTTGCAATGTTCCAGCTAGATATAGTCGGGCTTTCGTCAATGCATGGCTTGGGCTCTGGAACCAGTCTCCTCGAGAAGGGCTGGACTCTTTTCTACTCAGGAGTTTTTCCTGGTGAGAGACACCAAGCGGATGTGGGTATACTGATTACCCTCCCGACTCGTGCCTGTATGATGGGGTTTACCCTGGTTGACAAGGGGGCAGCCTTCCCAACTTTGAGTGAGAGGATGGGTCCTGACTTGTGTTCAGGTCTATGCACTAAACAGCACTTCAGAGTACCAAACATTTTTTGAATCCTTGGAGGGGGAGTTGAGTAGGCTCCTACTAGGGACTCCAATGTTCTGCTGGCGTACTTCAATGCTCGTGAGGGCAATAACAGTGAGACCAGGAGCAGCGTAATTGCAAAGAAAGCCCCCCCCCGATCTGAACCTGAGTGGCGTTTTTTTATTGGACTTCTGTGCTCGTCATGGATTGTCAATAACAAACACCATGTTCGAGCATGAGTGTCTACAAGTGCACCTGGCACGGGACACTGTGGGCCACATTTTGATGATCGACTTTGTAGTTGTATCAGACTCGCAGCCACATGTCTTGGACACTTGGGTGAAGAAAGGTGGAGCTGTCATCTGATCACCACCTGTTGATTAGTTGGCTCAGATGGTGGGAGAGGATGCTGGTCAAGCCTGACAGGCCCTACCATGTCGTGAGGGTCTGCTGGGAACGTCTGGCGCAATCCGCTATAAGAAAGAGTTTCAACTCCCACCTCCAGTAGAACTTTGACAACGTCCTGAAGGAGACATTCAGTCCGAATGGGCGATGTTCTGTACCTCCATTGTTGAGGTGGTCAAGCGGAGGTGTGGCAGTAAGGTAGTCGGTGCCTGTCATGCGGTAATGACAAAACCTGTTGATTGACACTGGCAGTGAGAGATGCTGTCAAGCTGAAGAGAGAGTCCTATCAGGTGTTTTTGGCCTCTGGGACTCCTGAAACAGCTGAAAGATATCCAGCTTTGACTGTCACTGAGGCAAAAACTCTGGCGTGGGAGGAATTTTGTAAGATAATGTAGAACAACTTCCGGATGGCTCTTTAAGGTGATTCTGGCCCCCTATCTGGCAGCTCAAGAGGGCACCATCAACACTGTGTACAGGGGAGATGGGACGCTGCTGAGCTTGACTCAGGACTTAGTGGGTCAGTGGTGCACTATCCTATCTCTCATCCAAACATACAAAAGATATCCAAACTGATCCCAACATATTTTCTGCAGTTTGGAACAAAATCCATTAACAAACTAACATAATGCAGTAAAATGTATAAAGTTTGTGTTTAAATGTGCCACACCGCGTTGTACCTTTAAAACCTGCAGAATCAATAACCCAACACACACAGTTCATCAGAACCGAACTGATCCCGTCTGAATTTCACTGATTCTGATTTTCTGTGTCCTCATTCAGATGCCCAAAGACCTGGAAGTGTTGTTAAGGACTACCTACTTTGGAGCCATCATGATGATGGTGAGTAGAAGTGCATAAGTTTACAGACCAGACACAGAACCACACTGGACAGTGAGAGTAGAGACACAATCTACTGGATCTCTTTTGTTGGGATGCATCATCTGTGTCAAAAAGTTGGGGATATTCAGCTTTCAGGTGAAATTTATGGAAAATGTCAAAAGCTCATGCTACACTGATATTAGATCATGACTGTAATACATTTAAGGAGAATCATGTAATGGTAATTCCTTCAAACATTTAAGTGAAACAAAGCCAACGGTGGTCGGAATACCACACCATAAAATGTCAATATCTCAATAACTTGTCATGTGTTAGGTGTCGTCTTGGTCTGATGATGTCAAAATGTGAACAGGATGATGAAGAGGACTGTTTAGATACAAGCTGTCATTGAATCAGAACATTTAGTGTCCATTTATGGTTCAGACACACATATAGTCTGGCTAGAAAATGCAAAGGGAACTCAATGGATTGGGACCAAACAGCTGTGTAGCCATAAGAAAACCACTAATAAGTGAGGTTAACCAGAGAAAAGGCTTCAATTTGCTAGGAAGCGTTGAGTTTGGGCTCTGGAGCAATGGAAGAAGGTCATGTGGTCATGAGTCCAGAATGACCCTGTTCCAGAGGGATGGGAGTATCAGGGAAGGAAAGAGAGGCAAATGCACCCATCATGCCTAGTGCATGATCTGGAGTTGCTGCAGTTGGTCAAGTCTACATTCAGCAAAATTATGTGCCCAAAGAATGAGGTCAGCTGACTTACAGAATATAGTGAATGAGCAGGTTATTCCATCAATACATTTCTTCTTCCTCGATGGCACGGGCATATTCCAAGATGACATGCCTGGAATTATAGATCTCAAATTGTGAAAAAGTGGTTCAGGAGCACATGAGACAGCATTTTCACACATGGATTGGTCTCACATAGTCCAGACCTGAACCCCACTGAGATCTTGTATTGTTGATGGTCAGACTCTTCCATCATTAATACAAGATCTTAGTAAAAAATGAGTGCAACACTAGATGGAAGTAAATCTTGTGATATTGCAGAGGCTTATCGAAACAATGCCACAGCGAATGTTTGCCGTAATCAAAGCAAAAGCTAAAATATTACAGTGTATGACCCTTTTTTTGGCTGCAGTGTATGTATTTATTTATCTTCTGTATATATTGTAGAACAAAAGTAATGAAAAATCAGATTTCTTGTATGTCTATGCTGATGTTCTTCATGTTCTGGTCTGCTCTGGTTAGAACCCAGCTCTGGTGGACGCCCCCATGTCTCTGCAGTTCGCTGTCAACTCACCACCAAAAACCTCCATTAAGACGTCTGGAGCAACAGTTGTCATGACAGCCATTGTCAAGGTGATGGTACTGCCTCCTGGTCAGCCTCCAGTCCAACTCAGCAGCATGACAATGGTATGTGTACACACACACACACACACGCACGCACACACTGTTCTATTGCAGTCCACCAAGTTGTAATGATATACTGGTTGCAGCCAAGAATTGAACTGGTTTCATAAAGGTTGGTTTAACTGGAATTAAAGCAGACCAGTTCCTACAGGCAACCTGACTGCTTCACTCTCATCTGGGTACACCTGCAGATGTCCAAAGGCTCAGGTTTCACACTGACTACAAACCACAACTTTCTTTCCAGTACAGCTATGGGGTTTCCAAGACTGGTTTGAACCACATTTTAGTTGGTCCCAGTTTAAAGTACAAACTTGCTGATCTGACATGAGTTTTTTCTCCTGCAGGAAACAAAGTTTAACGCCAAAGTTTCCATGAGAGGAAAACGTTTGGCTGTCCATGCAGATCTCCGCAGGTACATGGTGTACTGTCTTTGTGAGGACCTTCACTGACACACGTATTCCTACACCTCTAATCCTGAAGCCAAACCGGATTATAAAATCAAACCAAATCTGAAGCCTCAGTTGTCTGTTCCAAAGGAAAGACTGGGGGACAGTATGTTCTTAGATCAGAGATGTTATGAACGTGAAGAGATGTCCTCACATGATTTAAAATAGAAAATGAGTGTAGGAAATGTAACTGCAGAGTTTTCCGGAAGCTTCTGCTTCCTGAAGCCAAACTGGGAGCTGGTTCCACAGAGAGGGGTCTGATAACTGAAGGTTCTGCCTCCCATTCTGCTTCTAGAACCTCTAGGAACCACCAGTAAACCTGCAGTCTGAGAGTGAAGAGCTCTGTTTGGAAAATCTGGAACTCTGAAACCTTTAAGATCCAATGGAGCTTTATTTGTGGGAAGACAAATTTTAAATTCTATTCTGGATTTAACAGAGTCAACGAAGAGAAGATAAAACTGGAGAAACATGATCTTTACTGATAATTCTCATCAGAGCCCTCGCTGCAGCATTTTGGATCAGCATCCAGGTCTTTGTGTCTTTAAGACATCTCTATAATCTGACCAAGTGATTGGTTTAGTCAGGCTTCATGTCTAATATCATAGAAATAGCAATGACATTTATACTATGCAATCTAAAGAGAGCATACAACATGAAAAGTATCAGTCCAAGTACAGAACCCTGAGCAACTCCAAAATCTACTCTGGTGTGTGAGGAAGACTTATTATTTACATTAACAAGCTGAAATCTATCAGATAAATATGACTTAAACCAGCTTAATAAGGTTCCTTTGAACAATGAAATTGATTAATTTGATTCTGTTTAAGTCAGCTTCATTTGTATTGCGCCAATTCAAACAAACTAAATCAATCAGACAAAATCAATTCAAGCTAATTTATTGTGATCTAATTAAAATAAATCCACATTAGTTCCATTTAAAATAACTGTGTTCAACCGAGCCAATTCATAGAAAATAATGACCTTGCTAAGGAAACCAAAAGATTGCATTGAATCTTCTCTTTGATTCAATCTTCCACCTTGAGCTGCATGCGCAACAGGAACCTAACTTTGGTTCCTACCTAATGGCATTACAAATTAATATCCTAAATAAATAAATCAATAACAAAAATAACCAAAAAATGATAAACAATGACATAAATAATATTCATGGCAGTTAAAAACACAAGTTAATGATGCCATTAATGTCATATATTAGAAAATAAAGAGCAAGAAGATGAAAAATGAGGAAGTGCTCAGTGCATCCGTGGACGTATCCCTGCAGTCTGAGTCTATGGCAGCTTTACATTGAGTGTAAGACTATTGGGGCAATTTTGGAGAGAGAAAAAAATCTAATTGCGATTTTTTTGACAATCATTGCAATTTTTAAAAAATCTTTACATGAAACGTCATTGTAGTAATTTCTGTGTCGTATTATTCTGTCCATGAATATAAACCCATCAGATGTGAACACTAAAACATATTGATTCTTGACTGAAACCCGTTTTTTCCTGCAGGTTTAAGATATTTTCCAACCAGTCGGCTCTGGAGTCTCTGGCAGTAAGTTCATTTCAACACTTCAAAGATATGTCCAGATGAACTTTACAAAGAACCGTCACTGATTTCATCCTGTTCTTCTGTAGCTGATTCCTCTGCAGGCTCCTCTGAAGACCATGCTGCAGATGTCTGTGGTTCCTCTGATCAACAGTAAGAAACTGATCTTTTACCTGTGAACCGCACAAACACCTGAACCCACTGCAAACCCACTGTGACGCTGTCTCTGTCTCTCAGATTGGACCAAGAGGGGGGTTCGGATCCCTCTCGCTGATGGGATGGATTTTATTGAAGAGGTTGTAGAATATCACAACGTGAGTAAATTCAGACATCGTGACACGATGCTGTTTTCTAATTGGCTGTGAGTGTGTATCTCTTCCACCTGGACAGGTGTGGTTTTGTAGTCTTCCCTGAGCAGCTGTGTCCATCTCTGCAGGGTTTCATTGTGATCGGAGCAAATCTTCATTTCAGCAAAGGCCTGAGAGAAATGATGGCAGGAAGCATCGAGACTGACCCATACAACAGTACCAGTACCAACTCCAGTTCCAGCACTTTCTAAATGTACAGGGGGCAGATATTAATGCAACATGTAAATATTTATACAACACAGTGGTCATATTTTAAAAAAAAGTCAACACACACACACACACACACACACACACACACACACACACACACACACACACACACACACACACACACACACACAGTGTTAGAACTGTTTATTTGTTGTTAGTGTTAATAAAGTTCCGATTATTTAGAGCAAAATGTGTAATATTACAGATGCAACGCGTAACAATATAAAAAAAAAAAAATTGATGACAGAAAAATGTGTTTCTTTTGCTATATAATCACTTTACTAAAATAGCCGTTATGTTTTTACTCTTAGAATGAGCCATTTATATATACATGCTGTGGGTCCACATGCATGGCAGCTGCCATATTTATGACCCCATTTTTACTACGGTGTCTCTGAATGGACAAACAACTCTGTGTGAAGCGAGAACCGTCTGAGCTTTAAACTGCGGTTGAAGTTTAACCTGCTTTGTTTGACAGGACAAAACTCCAT
>JBBBVU010000003.1:4834600-4844640 GCA_037177055.1 Atherinosoma microstoma
ATCTATCTATCTATCTATCTATCTATCTATCTATCTATCTATCTATCTATCTATCTATCTATCTATCTATCTAATTACAATTTGAACCACATACTGTAAATACTTACCTGATTATGAAATAAATGAAAATGAGCCATAAAAAATGAACTCGTCATTTTCATTTGATCTTATTTTCATTTCTCTGCTGACAGAATGAACCAAATCATTTTCGTGTTTTGTCTAATTTTAGCGATGTAGAGCTATTTATCTATCTTGTTGATTAAAACCAGTAACTTTCATGTTATCATAAGAATCAAGGTTCATCCATCAAACTGAAATTTTGCAAGGAAAAGTTTTCCAAATGGTTTCTTTTCTATTTAATAAGTTGGTCAAATGTCTCACTTTAGATTAATAATTCAACATTTCAAAGCTTTGCACAGAATATATTTTCTAAGTAATGGCTTTTATGGTGCCATATAAGATTATGAAAGATTTTATCCAACTTTTTAGATATTTCTTTGGGCATTTATTTATTTATTTAATTAATTAATTAATTTTTGTGTCCAGCATCAAACGGTGAATGGACTTTACTTATAGCCTATAGTACTTTCCTAGTCACACACTGACCGCTCAAACGCTTTTACAGTACATGTCACATTCATCCATTCACGCACCAACTCATACAGTACTTCAACATACTAAGTGCTTTCTATCACTCACATTCATTCCCCGCTAGACCCACCGGTTGGCAACACAGAGCAAGCAGAACGGTGTTCGGGCTGTAGATGTTGACGATCAGAGAACACTCAGGTTTCTGTAGTTGATCCACAGTCAGCTTAATTGTTAGAAAACACCTGCAGCTTCAAACATGTTTGAGGTCAAAGGTCAAACTGAGCACCATGATGATATTTTTTATTTAATTGATCTAAATGCGACAATGCAGGTTGATAGACGTCAGTACTCAGAAAGCATGATGTAAACATGCTGGATTATAGCAAAGAATGATGGATTTCATCAGTCCCAGAGCAGGTAGGACGATACAATAAAACAACAACATACAAGAAGAGATAAAGCGATAAACATACAACAGATACATATTATCAACACGAGATTTAAATATTATTACAGGCTGGACATTTCTTGTCAGGTGTCATTCTGGTATGAGTCAGGTGTCAGTCAGGTGCAGACGTAGCTAATTACATTTTTTGTAATTGAGTAGTTTTTGTGAGTAATTTGTAATTTTGTAAGTAGTTTTTTGAAATAAGTAATTTTACTTTTACTCAGGTACATTTTGACCTAAGTAATGTTACTTCACTACATTGGAAACATCCCCATTACTGAGTAAAAAAATAATGAAAGGAGAGAAAAAAAGCCTGAAGGGCGTCATGCTGACCGCCACGGATTGTCATGGCAACGCCACGGATTGTCAGTCTCTGCACCCGGTCTACCTCCGTGATGTTCAGCATAACATCATGTGTTTATTTCTGTGCATCCTAATCATTATATTCATTTTTTAGTTAAAACCGTCCTCGTTAAGCAAAATATGCCGTCATGATATTAATAATAAAAGTAACTAAGTAACTTTTACTTAAATTACTTTTTAAATCAAGTATTTTTTTACTTTCACTTAAGTAGATTTTTTGATGGGTACTTTTACTTTTTCTTGAGTAAAAATTAAGCAAAATACAGATACTTTTACTTAGTTACAATTTTTCCAGTACTTTTTCCACCTCTGGTCAGATGTCAGTCAGGTGTCGGTCAGGTGTCAGGTGTTGGTCAGGTGTTGGTCAGGTGTCAGGTGTCGGTCAGCTGTCCGTCAGGTGTCAGGTGTCAGGTGTCGGTTAGGTATTGGAGCTCTCCTGCTGCAGCATCAAGTCGACAGCAGCTTCTACATCCTCCACAACATGACTCGGCTCCACCAGGTCTGGCTCCAGTACCAGGTCTCTGTGACCATGGAACACCATTTCTGTGATCCTACAGTTCTGGTCGCCCGGCAACTCGGAGTGGGGTTTGTAGACCCCCGTGCACACCTGAGGACAGGTACAGGATTTAAAGTAACATCATATCATCAACAGCTGCTGTGGGACGTTGGTTTTAGGATAAAATGTTTAACTTTAAAGAACAAACCGTCTCTACGTACCAGGATGGAGCGACACTGAGCAGCAGACACCAGATCCTCTTCAACCACCGCTATCTGGCTCCCTGTTCCCTGGGCAACCAGTTTGGCACTGGTTGTCATGGCAGCATGTTGCTGAGCCAGGTAGCGGTTGTACAGGTTAGCACCATAAATGTCAGTCATCAGGTTGTCGCTGCACAGAGAGAACAAGATGGCGTTGCAGACAGGACAGTTAGACAGCTAGGTGCCTTCAGATAGAGTCATGTTTCATTTGAAGGCATCAGATATGACAGACGGGGTACAGACAGATGGATCAGGTGGTGTTACAGTTGCGTTTGGTTACCATAAGATGTTGTTCAGTTAAAGGTGTTACAGATGGTTTGGTTAATGTAGAGCAGGGCGATTCATGTGGTCCCACAAGGGTTGCAGTCCTGCAGGGTTTTGATGTTTCCCTGCCCCAACACACCTGACATAAATCTACAAGTCATCATGCTGAAGTTCATTGCTTGTTGGATCCATTTAATTTAAGTCAGGTATGTTGGAGCAGGGAAACATGCAGGACTGCAGCCCTTGTGGGACCGAGTTGAAGAGCCATGCTTTAGTGTTTGGTTCAGCTACAGGTGTTACAGATGATTCGGTTACTATGAAGCAGGGATGGGCAAAGTCGGTCCTCAATGCCTGTGGTCCTGCAGGTTTTGGATATTTCTTGCCATAGCACACCTGGACCAGATTGACATGATTGTGCAGAACTTCACAACAAGTTGCTGAGGAGAAACATTTAATTTGATCAAGTGTGTGGGAGCAGGGAAACATCTAAAACCTACAGGACTGCAACCCTTGTGGAACCAAACTGAATCCCCCTGATCGATAGCAGCTAAACCATCTGTAACACCTGTAACTCAAGGACCAAAGTTGCCCATCCCTGCCATAAAGTTTGGTTCAGTTACAGGTGTTACAGATGTATCGCCAGCCTTATAAACTGAGATGTTCTGGCACATGATGCAAGAGAAGGCATGCTGTTGTATCCCAGACAGTTTGATTACCCCACAGCGTAGATGGTGGACAGTTTCCGGTTGTGGTTCTGCAGTCGCAGCAGTTGCTCAGAGTATTGGTACGTGACCAGACTGGGTTTTCCCAACAGCGCCTCATACTGCAGCTCTCGACCCGTCAGCTTCCTGTAGACTGACTCCAGACACAGCATGAACATCCCGTGACCGAACCTACGGCAGCAAACCAGGGACAAACAGCTCAGACTGACCAAATGAGATGTTGACCCAGAGCTCCACCCTCTACACCTGGAGGCAGTTACCGTGGTGATGGGGCCTCAGCCATCCACAGCAGGTCCATGTTGCAGGCCAGGACAGGCAGCTGGGTGGAAATCTGGGTGTCGTGTATACAACCTGGTCTCCCATTGGTCAGGAGCACATCAATCAGTAGCTGCAAGTTGGTCTCCCATCTGACCGGTTCCCCAAACAGGATGATCGCTACGGCAACGAGGACAAGCAGCTTGTTGTTATTTAAACATGTCTGCCAATGATGGGTTCTCTGAAGCGACTGCTGCTGTGGATAAACGTCTGTTACCTTGTATCTGGGGCAGGATCTTCAGAGGAGATGGCTGAAACAGACAAACAAACCAATAAAGTGAACTTCTGTCGAGTCTTGGTTTTACCAGAATAACATTTGAACTGTTCTCACGTAAATTTCCATGACTAATTCTTAGAAATTAGTTGGACTCACCGGTGAGGTGGGTCTCCTGTTGTGGTCCACCATGTCCAGCAGAGGGTGCTGTTCAGAGAGCTGCTCCATTGTCACAACCTTCTGGAAACCCAGACTGAGGAAGATGATGTCAAGAATCCTGACAGGTGACAGGTGACAGGTGATGGATGACAGGTGATGGATGACAGGAGACAGGTACCAGGAGAAAGATGACAAAAGACAGGAGACAGGTGATGGATGACAGAAGACAGGTGATGGATGACAGAAGACAGGTGATGGATGACAGGTGACAGGTGATGGATGACAGGAGACAGGTGACAGGTGATGGATGACAGGTGACAGGTGATGGATGACAGGTGATGGATGACAGGCGACAGGTGATGGATGACAGGTGATGGATGACAGGTGATGGATGACAGGTGATGGATGACGGATGACAGGAGACAGGTGATGGATGACAGAAGACAGGGGATGGATGACAGGTGATGGATGACAGGTGACGGATGATGGATGACAGGTGATGGATGACAGGTGACAGCTGATAGTTGACAGCTGACGGGTAACATGAAGGATACGTGGAGGCGATTTGGCTCACTGGTCCCTGTCCAGACACCAGCACACACTTATCATGGAAACTCTTCATCATGTGCAAAGGACTGTGAGACAAGACCACCTGCTCAGGTGTGATCTGCAAAGAGACAGAGAGGTCACGTGACCATGTAGATCCAGTCAAATCACAGCAGCGCCATGGCAGGATAACACTGAAACATCAGAACACAAGAAAATATAAAGGAAACTGCTTCATCAGCTGTCCTCCACCTGTCTGTCCTCCTACCTGAATGTCCAGCAGGTGAGACAGCTGCTGCGCCTTCTGGTGTCTCTGACAACTTCCCGCGTTGGTGACAAAGACTACAGGAAACAGGAAGTTGTTGTTTTGGTCCACAAGCTTCCTGAGAGCTCGACGAGCCGCAGGAATCACAGAACCACCGCGTAGGAGGACGCCATCCACATCGAAGAGGACGCCGGCCTGATGGAGGCAGAACCATCTGCGTTAACGTTGATAGAAGCAGTGTTGTGTTTGTGTGTTGTTGTTTGTTGTGTGATGCAGCTGTGTTTTCTTTCTGTGTTCAGAGACAACAGAGGGGGTCTAGGTTCTTGTATCATCTGGTGGAAACATGTCGTCTTCTGTCTGACCTCACGTCCCAACAAAACAGCCCGACAACAAGCTGCTTGTCAGAGTGTTTCAGGTACATTTATGTTCTGTAAGATTTCTCAAGAACCGAGGTCAGATCTCTAAGGGACAGAGGTCAGATCTCTAAGGGACCAAAGTAATTTCCCAGAGGAACTGAAATCAATTCTTGGAGGAATGGAAGTTTTTCCAAGAACCGCAACAACTTCTTGGAGTTAACAAGGTCATTTCCCAGAGAAACTGAAGTAAGCTTTCTGTGGATCTAAGGTCAGTTCTCTGATGAACCAAGCTCAGATCTCTTAGGACCCAAGGTCAATTCTCCTAAGGAACTGAAATAAATTTTTGGAGGAATGGAAGTCAGTTTTTTCAAGAACCGCAGTCAGTTCTTGAAGTTCCCAGAGGAACCAAGGTAAGCTCTCTGAGGAACTGCACACACGAGGTTCCCCCAGAAGCCTGCTTCAGGCACCGCTGTTCAATCTTCAGGTCTGAACAAACTATTAGAAATTAAACTGTCCAAGCCCGTTGGCCTCCAGACAACATTACAAAGACGTTCTCGGACTGTTTCACTCGTAAATACCAAAATACAAGCAATTAGGAATGTTGTGTAAATCAGTGGTTCTCAAACTGGGGTTTGGGACCCCCATGGGGGTCGTGAGACTATTGTAAATAAATATATGGCCTATATTTAGCAGATGGGATCTGTATCAGGGCCCTCAAAATTAAACCATTCATTCATTTTCTGTACCGCTTAACCCAATTCAGGGTCACAGGTGGGCTGGAGCCTATCCCAGCAATTATCAAGTGAGAGGCAGGGTACACCCTGGACAGGTTGCCAGGCCATCACAGAGCCAACACAGAGAGACAGACAACCACTCATGCACACACTCAGTCCTAGGGAGAATTTAGACCAATTAAACTATCATGCACGTCTTTGGACAGTGGGAGGAAGCCGGAGTACCTTGTGAGAACCCACGCATACACGGGGAGAACATGCAAACTCTGCACAGAAGGGCCACTACTTTAAGCCCCTCCCCAGCAGCCCCCTCTGGCTCAGGCTCCGCCCGAGGCTTGAACCAGCAACCCTCTTGCTGTGATGCTGAGGTGCTAACCACCACACCACCCTGCAGCCCCACAAAGTTACCACTCATGTCATATTAAAAATCAGAATTTTGCTTTGTCTTGGTGAGAGAAGCTGATTTTGGGCATGTAGGGGCCCTGGCACGGAGGTGAAACGAGTCCACCAAAAACCACTTTATCCTCCTTTCTGACAGCTTTCCAGCCTTACATCCTCCAGCCCTACATAGCTGCAGGACGACACAATTATTCCCTCAGTCGTCTCGGGAGGAGGGAGTGGAGGAGGGCGGGGGTCGTGAACACCGACGTATGTTATCTTTGGGGTCGTGGCTCAAAAAGTTTGAGAACCACAGGTGTAAATAATACAACGCAGCTTTGAGAAAATGTTCTGCTGGAGAGAACTTTGTTAAAACATTAGTTCATCGTTCTGTCGGTCAGTCAGGAGAAAACACAAACTAACGTTTGTAGCAGAGACATGACAGAAATAAAGACTTTTCGTTTGGGTTTTTACAGAAGGATGTTGCATTCACTTAGAAAATAATTTCTGAATTAACAACATTCTTACAGGTTTCTCGACCACGTTCTCACCTGTCTGAATGATCTAATCTAAATGATCGTCACTCAGTTTCTTCCTCCAACTCATGTTGGTGTCCCGGCTCATAACCCTGGTACTTATGTAGTTAATTCATAAAATCAGCTTCTTCTTTTTCCGGGTAAACATACCTCCGTAGATCTGAACTCCACTTTTAGTTTAAAAACTCAGAACGAAAAAAGAAAAATGAAGTCAGGGTTTAAATTCCAGGATCTCTTCTCTTTCACACACACATACTGACCTGTGTGCTGGCCTGTCGGACCGCCTGCTGCAGGATTCTTCCCCACCACATGACTCCTGTTTGTCCTTCTGAGCTCCTGCTGCTCATTTATAACCACACGGTGATGTCACCAGGGGATGTGGCCTCTGTGATGCCTCAGTAAACGCTGCATATTATTTAATCCATCGTGATGCTAACGACACAACACTCTCCACGCTGCCAGGGAGCTGCTGGATTTAGACCCTGCCGCTCTTTAGTCTTCCCTCTCACTGATCAATACTGATCAATGACAGCTGATCAGGTGAAGCTGGAGGATCAGGGAACTTCTTCTGGGATGATGAAGAGTGTGTTTTGTTTCCAACCTCAGACCAAAACCTCCGAGCTGGTTCAGATTTCCTCTGAAGGTTTTCACGTAGCAGACCGAGCCTGCGTCCAGACCTGATTAACCGGATCTGGTTTTACTGACCCAAAGGTAGAAGAGACTCTTACATGTGCAGCTCCTCCATCCAAAACCTCCATCATCTTCTCCCAGAAGCTCCATGTCCTCCACTCAGAACCTCTATATTTTTCACCCAAAACTTCTATTTCCTCCACCCAAAACATCAGTTTTCTTCACCCAGAACCCCCTTGTTCACCTAGAACCCCCATTTCCCCTAACGAGAACTTTAATTTCCTCCACCCAGAACCTCCATCTTCTTCACCAAGAACTTCCAGAACCTCCACTTTGTGTTGTTCTCCAACAGTGACCAGCTGATCAACGTTATCAATGCGAGAACTTGATCAATCTCCAGATGTTTCCACTGAATTGGACAGATGTTAAAGATCTCGTCGACACTTCTCACCTGCAGGCTGGAACTTGTCTCCCCCTTCAGGCCATCCGAGGAACGACACAAACAGCAACAGTCATCCTATTTTTCCATCTCTCCTCTTTCCTTCTTCGTTGCCAGCGTCAGAACTTTTCAGTGATGTTCCTTCACTTCTCCTCCCTGCAGAAGAAAAGACGAACAGAAACGGATTTTAAAAAATTTCTGCGAAGACTTGATTAACTAATTTATGAATCTGACAAAAATTAAAGTGAAGAAAGATTTTCTTTTTCTGAGTCGTGTGACTGATTGGATCTTCCCAGATACAATATCCCAGATATTTCCAGAGATTAAAGGAGTTCTTGAAGAAGAGCCCTCCATTTTCCTCCGTGGATGTTCTCCACAGTTGTTTTCCGTTAGAACAACTGCTTCTTCTACTGAAATCCAACCAGCAGTAGTGTAGCCTCTACTGACCCCTCTGGTGAGTCTACAGCCCAGCTCATTTACTTCAGACCAGTTCATGGAAACAAGTTGGAATTATGAAATGATTGGGGTTCCTAGAAATGAGTCAGATTCATCAAAATGAGTCAGATTCATCAAAATGAATTGGATTCATTTGAATGAGTTGGATTTTAGGAAGCAAGTCAGATTTATTGAGTTGGATTAATCAAAAAGAGTCAGATTCACCTAAATCAGTCAGATTTATGGACATGATTCAGATTCCCAGGAATGAGCCGGATTCATTAATTAGTTCGATTCATCTAAATGACTTGGAATCAATTGAAATGAGATGGATTTATGGAAATAAGTTGGAATCATGGAAACAATTTTTATTCTTGGAAATTGTTCAGATTAATCAAAATGTATCAAATTCATTTAAATAAATTGGATTTAAGGAAACAAGTAAGATTTATAGAAGTGAGTCTGATTCATTAAAATTAGATTCATCTAAATGAGTTGGATTTATGGAAATGAATCAAAATCATGGAAATTACTCCAATTAATTGAAAACAGTTGGATTAACCAAAGTTAGTTGGATTAGTTAAAAATGAATCATTCATGGAAACGATTCAGATTCCTGGGAAGAAGTCAGATTTATCTACATGAGTTCATGAAAATAAGTCAGATTCAAGGAAATGAGTCAAATTGATGGAAATGAGATGGACTTGTGCTTCTTTATGGGACTTTTTAAAAGCTTCTTCAGTTTGAAACCCGACCGCTGCTTCATGTTCCTCACAGATGATGATGTCTCAAACGTTTGATGTCATGCTGCGTTTGGTGGTAACTGGAAATTCAGAAAATCTTCTTTTTGTCTGTGAAAACCCAAAGAAGACATGACAGGAAGTCCAATTCCTCCAGTTTAATATTTTAGGTCGTTGTCTAAAATGTAGCTCAAACTTTCCTCAGTTCTTCTGAAACCAGCGGAACATCAAAGACCCACAAGCACATTTTACTGTCTTCAGAGACGTCGAGTATCTCTCTGAGACATCAGAGACAACAACAGCAGCACTCTGAGGTCCAGCTTCAGGAGGACCAGGACCAGGACTGAGACACCAGACCCCTGCACACTCCCAGCTGTGGTCCATGGTTCTACAGGGAAAAATCGGCTGAAGTTCTCATAGTTTTATGAGAACAGTGAGGAAACAGCTGATCTACAGGTGACGAGTTTTAGACAAAGAGACAAACACACACACACACATACACACACACAGCTGCTGATTGAATGTGGCTGATGGCAGTTTTCTCCTCACATGACAACACGTGCAGCCTTCAGTCATTAATCTGCCAATCACATGCTGCAGAATGCTGCCTCTAATCAACCAATCAACAGCCACGTTGAGATCACATGAGACACAGACATGAACTCTGAGAAGGACAGAGACGTTCTTCTGTGGTGCAGCAGTGTCTCAAACTCCACAAAAAGTCCACAGAAAGTCATTTTCTTGCAGCAGAACTTCCTGTTTGCTCAGTGACATCACTGATGATGACATCACGTTGTTGACCTTCGTGTCTGAACTTATCATCAATGAGAAACTTTCACTCTGCAGAACTCGAGTAAATGTACTGTTGGTGGTCCGGACCAGATCTCTTTGGGCTGTCCAGCATGTCAGAGACGGAGACTGTCTGCAGGAGGACCGAAAAGGATACGGGTATGATGAAAACAAGGCCTCCGACTGGTCGGCTGGTTCGGCCTGAATAACTGAGGCCAGCAGGAGGAAGTGTGGATACTCAGATACACTCTGTGTTCCAGGTGTGGATGGATGATGATGATGGATATGATGATGATGATGATGATGATGATGATGATGATGATGATGATGATGATGATGATGATGATGATGATGATGATG
>JBBBVU010000003.1:4867649-4885471 GCA_037177055.1 Atherinosoma microstoma
CTTTTTAACATGGGAGTCTATGGGGATCTGCTCTATGTTGCAGCCAGCACCTGGCGGAGGAGGGGGGAACTGCAATTTTTGGCACTTCCGCTTAGGCTTCTAATTTCTAAGCTGGAGGTTGCCCCTTGACTGATACTCAATTCGGTCCTACGAGGTCCGCAATCAAGCAGGTTTTCATGTATCCCTGTTTCAACACCTGACTTGAATGAATGAGTCAATGTGTAGAACTTGATTTGCTTTTAAATCCATTTCATTTCATCTGTTTTTCTCCTGGAGGTCTTCAGCAGCAGAGACCAATCGTCCCCAGCGTGGACATGACGCTGGGCGGCCTGCAGCGCCTCCTGCTGGAGAGGAGGGGCCGCGTCCTGTCGGTGCTGGAGGACCAGAACGCCGCCACCCACCTGCTGCGCCACGCGCTGGGCGACGACGGCTACGGAGCGGTGGACCAGAACCGCCTGGCCAAGATGCTGAGTCTGCCCGCCGACCTGGCCCGCAGGTACCGCGATGACATCACCATCACCGTCATTCACCTGAACGAGCTCTGACCAATCAGTTCCTCCGTTGGGTTCCTGGTGGACACCTGCAGGTCCACAACATTCACCAGGAGTTTCTCACACCTGGAGCCAGTCTGTGGTCTCTAAAACCGTCAAAACACGGAACCGAACTCCAGAAAACTGAGCCAGAACTTTTCCAATGAAAAAGGAGAAGCTAATATTTTGTTTTAGATTTTATCTGAAAAATTATGATAATGTTCATTTCAATATTTTATTCAATTTATTAATTCTTATGAAAATAAATGATTTCTATTTTCATTTGAAAGTGACTAAAAGTTTATGATTAACATAAACTAAGTTTATATTTTTTCTTTTAAATCTGTTTTTTTTATATGTTGAGTGTTGAGCTTATAAAAAACTTTGAGTCAAATAAACTTTATTTAAACACACTAGCAACACAAAGTCCAACAATTTTTGTCAATGTTCATTATAAAAAATGTGTAAATAAGAACAAATAAATATCTTGATAAAAGCAGAAATTTGAAATGAAAACAAAGATTAAAAGATTAAAATAATTTAAAACTTTGTTTTAAAATCAGCAGATTTCTGAAATCTACCAGAGACCTGAAACCTGAATGTTTGAGCTTAGAGGTTAACCTTATCAGGATGAGAGCCCCAGTACAGTTTTCTCAAACCAAACATAGTTCAAACCCCAAACAATTACTGTAAATGGAAATGTAACAACAGCACTGTCTACTGTAGAGTCTGCTAATTTCTCCACTTAAAGCAAACCACACAAACAAGGTTTCAAAAGCAGAAACTCTGCTGATTCCAAACATGTCTGTCTCATCACTGTGGGATAAAACCTCTGGGAGCTAGCAGCCACAATCATACATCATGTCTTACTTTTCTGTTTTTATTCCAGCTCTATAAACTCATGTTGATGTGTCTCCTATGACTCTGCCTTTGTTTGAGATGAATCATGAAGGTCTTGCTGGTTGCCATGGAGATCAAGGAGGTTTTATAGTGAAGTATTCACTCTTCCTAAGGTGAATGTGGGGGCTATCCCTGGATCCATTGATAGAGGTGTCCATCATCAGCTGATGGTTTCCTGAGATATTTACCTGATAACACCTGGAAACCTTTTTACCTTCTACTGCAGCACAGTTCCTCATCACACATTACTTTACTTGTTCCTAGATGAATTGGGCTTCTATCCTCTGGTTTTCACAGAAAGTAATGTGGTTTTCTATTAGGAGGGGATAACCATTACATTTTCTACTGTGTTCCTAGTGAGTTTACTCTGACATGGTAACAAAAATCTTCATTCAGACACTTTTTTAGTTCCTATATTTCGCAGCTTTTTTTTTTTTCTTAAACCAAGATTATAGACACAGCCCTTGTAGTTGTGAAAATATATTAGATTTATTTTGGGCATGTTATTTCAGGCTGAAGGCAGAAAACATAGGCTTTGTGACAGAATTAAGCTCAGAAGGTGCCTGAATATTGATAAATTGACATTAGAAACCTTCACAGAACTCACCTGCTTTAACCTGCAGCAATAGAAAATAAATGAAATAGTAATGAATTAAAGTAATAAAAGAAAATAATAATAAAAAAATACGTAAGCAGCACGTTTGTCACTATTCACGGGTTGACTGTGGAGACAGACGGCCTGGAGCAGCTGTAGCTCAGGAGGACGTCCACCAGTTGGTCCAATCCAGCTTCTCCAGACGACTGTAGAGGAATTCTTGGACGAGACTCTGACCGCCGAGTTAACTCCTACGTGTTCGTCGGTGTAGGAGAGTAAAAGTCGTTTTACTGGATGGAACATGACGTAAACAGCTAATAATATTTTCAACCAGTTCACTGAGGATGAAGATATTTATGAAGATGTTCACGCTCTGGCTCCTTTATCACCAGCAACTACTTAACCCATGTTTTCATCCAGTCTGATGTTCTTTGCTCTTTATATAGCAATAACATCAAATAACTACCTCCACAAATGACCATTTAATGATGTCATTTAACCCTTAAAACTCCAAGCAATTTGTTTGCTATTTTTGTTTCCCCCATTTATGTTATTTTTATGTAAAAAAAGCTTGTATAACCTCAACCCCTTTTAATCCCAGTAAATATCCAGACATGTTTTCAGGACGGCCTCAGGTGTCAGATTATGAGGCTAAAATGATGTAAAATGAATGTATCGATAGATATAGCACCATAAAGGCCGACCAGAACAAGAAAACAGAATTTATTACTAACAGTACTTTGTAGAAATAACACACAGATCAACAGTGACCAAGTCTTTTCTCATCTGCACATCATTCTCTCAAGTCTTGGCTTTCTGGAGAAAAAATATTGGCATTGAAACAAACACACAACAGAAACTATTTATATATTTACAGTTATTTATGTTACTATTTACCTCCTATCCTCATAAAACCAAGGGTGATTATTTTTCTTCTTTTCAGACACACATAGAACTTTCTGCTCACTTGTTGATCTTTGGCTGCTCCTGATTGGACATTACCCTCAATTTAAAGTATCTGGTTGGTGGAAAGTTTGACAGAAAGTGGCTTCATCATCATTTCTAGGTCAAAATAATGGTCTCTTAGCAACATAGTAGTGATAGTTATGTTATAATGGTGTATCATGGACCATTCATTGTGGATTTACCATATAAAATCAGCCAAAATGTCTTTTTGGATGTCGTTTTCTCTACATTTTCCAGCCAGATTGTAAACCTGGCCGGGATATAAATGCCTGGAAAACTTCTGTAGATCATCTAAAGGGTAAACTATCCATCACAACTCCAGAGTTACACCCTACCGTTCCTGAGACATTGTTACATTGATAGCTCACGGGGTGCCGGCAATCTAGTAGAGTTTTAAGGGTTAACTTTGATCATCATCATCATCAATGATTAAAGTGATTAGTCTAGTCACAGTAAATCCAGTTCTATAAAGACTGCTGCTGATATTGATCTGTAAATGTCTGTATCACTGCGGCTGTCGAGACGATCAATATTAGCTGATCAATATGTGTGATTGTTGTCAGTGATCAGAATGATGAAGTTTCCATCAGAAGGACAGACAACTGATGAGGAAAATCTGATGGACAGATGCCAGTTTGTTCTATATATTTATGGTTCATCATTGCTCAGATAATTCAGAAAGTTCACTGGATAACACCTGCACCGAACCAGTTCATACACCAGGACCCAGTCCAGACACCAGGACCCAGTCCAGACACCAGGACCCAGTCCATTAGGAAGAAGACTCAGCCAACAGACATGAAAATAAAATTTAATCCAGAATTTTACAAAATCAAATCTAGAAAAACAGTTAAATACCAAACAACCAATCAGCTGGCTCCGTCTCATCAGACCCCCCACCCCCCCACAAAGCTCACAGAGCCAATCGCTGGACAATACTCAAAGGGGGGTGGGGCCACGCAAAGACCACGCCCATAAAGAATCATGAAACAGGAAGTAAAGTGGTCACCTGACCATGTGACCACAGAGGAGAGCGAGTCGTTTCTGTCCAGCTGAAAATAAAAAAACTAAACAAAAAACAGAGTCAACGCTCAGTTCATCCTGACAGCCAATAGCAGGAGAGGAAATAAAAGAGGGGCGGGCTCTAATCTCCAGTGTCCAATCACAGGGCAGTGTTGTTGGGGAGTCACCGTCGTGAGGGCGGAGCCAGCAGCTGTGTGGCAGTGACGGACTCTGGGAACAGGTTGTGGTAGGTGGGCAGGGGGACGTACGCCGCTGTGATCATCTTACCTGAAACACAGGTGAGACAGGGTTACAGATGCTCTGCGATTGGTCCACACCAGTCACATGACCGCAGGACTTACCACCAAAAAATCTTCCATGGAGGGAGTTGACAGCAGCCATGGCGGCGGGAATTGACGGACACTTGACGTAAACATTGCCCTGAAAGAGAGGAGAGGTCAGAGATCCTCTATCCCGACAGGATGTCTCACTACAGCCCTGCCGGGTGGTTACAGGTGGGGCGTACCTCGGGTGAGTTTTTATCCACGTAGATGTGAACGACTCCTCCATGTTTGTTGCACTCCTCAATGACATCATGCTGGATATCCAACTCCCACCCAGGAGCGTCCTCACTGAAACACAACACAATATGAAGGGAAAGTTTAACTGGAGTTCACCCTCCAGTCGAGCGTATAATATCCAGTTTGTTTGTTGTTGTTTTTTTTTTGCTTTTTTTGTGTTCCAATCCAATTCCGATATTTTGCTGTAATAACCAAATCTGTTTACGCGATCATTGTGGTCATCGTTATTATTACCGTTTTTATTGTGTAAGGTTTCATTTGACTGTTATAAACCACAGATCACTTCTCTATAGGAGAAGTAAATCAAAGACAGTGTCTGTATCTGCTTCACATTACACAAAAAGTACAAGAACGCTATAAAAACATAAATATCTACAGTATGGAAACCTCAGATCAGCCAAATCAAATGGGCTTCAACAACATTGAATACGTTTACATGACCATCATAATGAGACATCTGGGAGTAATCAGATTACTGTAATAATCTACTCTCAGATTATTAAAATCTACCCCTGAAAAGCCCCTGTTTTTCCAAAACATCCAGTCTTTGTTGAACCACCTTGCTTTTTTGTTTCCAGACAAAAATATAACCAAAATCAGTGATTTATAATTAAATACTAAACTAGCAAAGGCAGCTCATTTCCCATCAGACTTGTAGGTGCAGCTGTACGACTACGCTAACTCCGGATTAACATATTTTTGTAGGCTTAAACCTTCATAACAACAGATCTGTAAACATGGGACCATGCCAGGTTCCTCTGAGGATGGGTGAGGTGAACTGGTGAGTTCAGCCCGATATCCAACCCTTAAATCACGTCAATGTCAAAGGCTGATAAATATGGGATTAAATCTGAGTTTGAAAAAGTTAGATTTTCTTAGTGTGAAAATCACAAACACGTTTAACGAACCTTTTTTCAACTGTTTGGATCATAATGCAGTAGTGTCTACCAGCCAAGCCACTTTTCATTTTAATCCATCACAACAAAACAGAAAACTGTCAACTCACACGTTTATTTAAAAAAATTACTTTTACAATCTGTTTAAAAAAGATTTGATTTAGTCTCTTTAATATCTTTTTCCAGATTATTCCATAAATGAATTCCTTCTACAGAGATGTATTGCTCAAAGTCTGGTTAATTGAAATTATATTTAGTTATATTTACTCTTTAAAAAATCTTATGTGGATATGGATAAAGCATCCGATGAACATCTCAGTTTGGTTCAAAACTTCCTGGTTTATGACATCATAAGCTACAGAATAACATGTTAACCTGAACACTTCACATTCAGACCCCACGGTGCCTTTTCTTTTAAAATGAATTTTATTCATCTATTAATGTTTTCGGCAAAAACATCCTGTATAATTTCAATTGACTTTTTTTTTTGCTTTTTGAAACAATATTAAATGTGTATAGATTCAAAATCAGTGAAAAACTAAAAATGCTAAAAAAAATAAATAAAAACAGAGTTCATCTGTCCATTATCATGAAGCCTCTAAATATACTCGTTACCTTCAGAAGTCACATGATCAGTTCTAAGGTCATCAATATATCAGCTGTTTTCATCGGTTTAACCCCAAGAACCTCAACGTAAATACAGCTCTGCAGGAGGAACAAGCATACGAGTGTTTACCTGTTAGGGTTGAACATGTTGGACAGCTGGAAGCAGTGGGTGGCGATAGGCTGGGATGGAAGATTCATGGCTCCAGAGTTCATGTTGACGTTCATACCTGGATTCATGGCAGCTGGAACAGAGATGAAGAGGTGAGGAGCTTCACTAAAAACACCTGCAGATAAACCGTGTTCCAGATTATTCAGCATCTGCTGCTTTCATTCATTTCTCCTGAAGAATTAATGATTGTAAATAGGATTTTTTAATCAACATAAATATTAGGTTATATTAGGGCTGGGCGATATGAACCAAATTTCATATCTTGATCATTTTTTACCTTAATCACGATATATATCTCGACATAATTTTTTTGGGTCAAGTAACCAAGGAGACGGCTCTAATTTACAACCTTGAGTGCTAAAAACACTTTTATTAAGGATCAACAGCACAGTTTGTGCAATTAAATTAACTGAAATTATATCAAAATAATGAAAAATCCTTTGCATTGACCATAACAAAAATACAGTTGTGCAAAAAAAGATACTTTTGACTCAAATCAAGCCATCTCGATATAAATGATATTGCCTCATCTGGTGTGAAAAAGTCTCGATATATTTGAAAATCTGGATATATTACCCCTCCATAGGTTATATAATAATCCAGATTTTATTGATCAAAAGTATCAATGATGAAAACAGCAGTTTTTCCCCAATCTAACTCCAGAGCACATTTCTAAGACTGTGTTATATTATACAGTCACACTGCAGGCTTTATCGGTCGTTTTCTTATTTTAGATTATTATACGGTTTCTCAGAATGCTGTAGAAAATTCTACTGAATTGAATGGGCTATCCCAGATTTCTTATAATGACTGCTGGTATAAGGTTCTGATTCACACCCTTCATATCTGGGGGGGGGGGGGGGGACCTGCTCCCCCTGTCACAGCCTCTGAACCATCAGACGTGACCCTGGACACGAAATAACCTGACAACCACCACATTGAGCCAATATGCTGCCATTTGGGGCTGAAGATGATGGTTACCTGACACCGCAGCCATGGCTCCGATGGCAATGGCTCCACTCATCTGTAGCGCCTGCTGAGCGGCAGGAGGTATCTGCAGACCGGTACCTGCACACACACACAGTACAGGTTACAGGTGGTGGAAGATGTCAGCAGGTGGATGTCAGGTGGAGGCGGGGCCTCACCCTCAGCCAGCCGGGCCATCAGCTGCAGTCTGCCGGTGGTTCCCAAGTCGATTCCGGTTCGCTCCAGTTCATCGTTGTCCAGGAAAGACGAAGCCATGGAGGGGTCGGTGCGCTCAGTCACATGACCCACCTTCATGGGTCGACCCGCCAGCTCGAAGCCGTTCAGCTGCTCTAGAGCCTTCTTCGCACACTCTGCGTCTGAAAACTGACGACAGGACAGACCTGGTAAAACTGCAGGTGGACCTCAACGGACGATGTTCTGATGTGTCACAGGATCATCTGTGACATGATGTCTATTATTATTTTAGAGAGATTAATAAGTGAGGATGAGGAACTCACGGTGATGAAGCCGTATCCTTTGGAGCGTGCGGTCTCGCTGTCCATCATCAGCTGGATGCTCTCGATCTGAAGCACAAACACCAGGAGGTAAAATACACATCCCGAGCCTCAACTTTATATTTCTTTTATATCTTCCTAAATCATTTTTACTCAGGCTGGGCGATTTGAAAAAATGTTGAGGTGAAAAAGAAAGCTGAAATTCTTTTCCAAGATTTTCTACTTTAACATAAAACATTTTATCATAGAGCTAAAAAATAAAAATCTCAGAATTTTAATGATGTAATTTAATGATGATGTTGATGTCCACAGCAAACTCTTGTCCGTCTACTTCTAAAGGTCGTGTATGTGTGTATTCACCCGTCCGAACGGCTCGAAGATTCCTCGCAGCATCTCCTCCGTGATGTTGAAGTGCAGCGAGCCGACGTACAGCCTCATCGGTCCCGTCGATCCTTTCTGAAGGTTGTTGGCTGCAGCTGCCGCTCGGTTCTTCTCTGCCTGAACACACACACAAACACAAGTCAAACTCATTGTTTACCAGTCAGTATATTCTCCGCCTGATGCTTCACCGGAAACAGATACAGCTTGTTTTTCTCTAGAGCCGCGTAGCGTTTTAGATAACTCCTGTGCTCCTGTTGGCCTCTTATCCACAGTTGAACTTCTGGAGGAGACTTAAGCTCCGTCAGTTCAGGTGATGTCACACAGACAGATGGATCAATAACTACTTAAACTTGTAACTAATGTGTAATTAAGATTGGAAATTAAGGCATCTACAACTTATTACATATATGATCAAATGTCAATAATCAAATGTCTGTAGTTACTCAAAATTGTAAATAAATTCATAAATAATTCATTAAATTCATAATAAATTTAATGTTTTTTTAAAATAATTTAAACTAATCAAATTGATGTAAATACATTTATAATTATTTCTAAATTATTTCACGTTTCCTGAATACCATGAGGTGGTTCCAGTTTCATTGTAAAATTACACAAATCTGTCCGTGTTTTCTGCATCATGTAAATCTTAGAGCCCGAGTGTGTGTGTCTGTGTACCTGGGAGGCCTGAACGATGATGGGAACTCCCAGGAGCCTTTGCCCCGTCAGTCCAATGGCCAGAGGAACCGAGCTGGCCTCCACAAACTCAATGTAGGCGATTCCCTTCGACCTGCGAGAGTTTCTGTCGGAGATCATCCTCACGTCCCGAACCTGCATAGGATGCACACAAGCTGTCACTATGGCAACCAACTCATCCAGTCCAATACCAGAACTACAGAAGAACTGCAGATTCCCAAAGTTTCATTTTCTGTCTCATCTTTATTTTTTCAGTTTTATTAACAAAACTGAAAAATAAAAATCTGAATAAATAAATAAAAGGTGAAGAGAGGATCACATGACAGGAAAAAGAGGATCTAGCTGGTTCATGAACATGGAAACATATTGTGTATGAATGAACACTTGGATGACTGACTGTAAGTGAATGCATCAGGAAATGACTGCTGAGCTGCTCAGAGCTTCATGTTAAACTCATAACAAGAACCAGAGGACCTGTGAGGCTGATAACGGTGTAACAGCTGATATTTGATACCTTCCCCACAGCAGAGAAGAACTCCTCCAGGTCTCGTGGTCGGATCCGGGCAGCCAGCTGCATACAGAACACAGTTCGGGCATCTCGTTCCTCTGGAGTCAGGTTGTCCACCGGCAGCCTGCACAACAACAACAACGGTGTCAGAGCAGCCTGTGAAGGGGCAGACAGGTGAGTGCTTCTGTCCGACCGCAGCAGCTTACCTGATCGGACTCTTCTCCTTCTCCTTCTTGACTGGACTCTTACTCTTGGACCATCGGCGGCTGAAACACAAACATTCAGACTTCAGGGGGTCTACATAGGAAACCTCGGTTCAGAGAGGCCCAGGTTCTGCTGATTCTGTAGCCCATCTGCTCAGGTGACTGTTTACTGAAAGCAGAGGAACAGGAAGTGATCTCACTGTTTGTGGTGGTCTTTGTAGCGCCCGCCCCTCTCTCGGCTGCGGCGGCGCTCCCGGCTGCGACTCCGCCGTTTCTCTCGGCTGCGGCTGCGTTTGCGCTCTCGACTCCGGCTCCTCTTCCTGTCCCGACTGCGGCTGCGCTTGCTGTCGCGGCTGCGCTTCTTCCTGTCACAAACAGCCAATCAGAACCTGACGGGTCAGCGTCCTGCTGCTGAGGTCAGAGCAAGAACACTACGGACCTCATGTACGAATGCTGCGTACGCGTCAAAATGTTTTATACGTCATGATCCACGCACACGTTGGATGTACAAAAAAAACAACTTTGCGTGGATCTGTGGATCCGCCACACACACACACTGTGTGAAGGCAGGTTAGTTTGTCAGAAAGAACCAAGATCCAGAGAACAAAGTCAGAACCAGAACCAGAGCTGTGTCCGTGTGAGAGTCCAGTTAGTTTGTTTTTTTGCTGTTGGTTACAGCACTCAGCAGTCTGTGCATTGCTTTTCATAAAACTTCTTTTTATAAACTGGGGACCCATTAAATTTCCCACTACATTGAAAACCTATCAACATCACTAGGTGTGTTTTTGTTATGAGCATGACACAGTCAGTTGATTAAAATCTTTGTCAGTCTGTGTTTTTTATTTTATCCATTTTTATTTTAAGATATTTTTAAACAGGATATTTATATTATAACAATTATGTAGCAATTATATAATAATATAATACTTATTTAAGCTGTTAAGAAGCCCACATAGACTATAAACACATAATTAATCCTGATTTGTTTATTTCTTGACATTGTATTTGTCATTGTGTGAGGTAGACTACTGGAGTTGTAATTCCTGAGCTGCATTGAATGCATCACAGCTCCGTGTCACCGTGAGTTTAAGTTTCACTTTTATATTTCTTGACCGGAGGCCGGTTTGAGTCGTATTCTCCTGCATTATTTGGAACTTAGGTGATAAAATACCTCAGTTTTACCCAGAAAACCATCTTGCAGAACTTTAAAGCTGAACTGCTTCTGCTTCAGAGCCATAATCTGCTTTCTGCCTCCCTTCCTGAAATTATGCCAACAGCGCTGCATTAATCGCGCATTTAAAAAAATTACTGCGTTAACTATGATCATTTACATATCTATGTAAATGTATCTATGGACAAGTCGATCCAAGTGGCCGAGGTGTGAAGCTGCCCTCAATTCCAAGTTACTTGGGATGAATCAAGGAAAGATGATCAGGGAAAAAGCGAGCACACAGATTCATACGTCCGAAAATTTCTGGGCAAAAGTACTTTCCCGGTTTTGGCCGTATGCCATGTTTCAGTATAAAAGCTATGTAATGCTTCGTACATGAGGCCCCTGGTGACCAGCAGCCTCTGCAGATGTTCTGGTCCATCTGCTGATCAGCTGGAAGATCTGCTGGACTAAACATGGCCGACTTTGATACTCTACATCTGTGACTCTCACAGCCACAAACATCAAGATGACCACAGTGAAGTCCTGAGACACCAGGTCAGAGGACAGGTGGACAGACAGGACAACAGACAGGTGTTACCTCTTGCTGTTCTCGTCCTGTCCCTCTGGACTCGGGTTCTTGGCGTCCTCCTAAGCAGGTCGACAGAGAACAGCATGAGGAGGCAGGTGGAACATTCAGGGGGGGGGCAGAGAAAATATAAAAACAGTTAAAGCACGACATTCAGAGAGGCTGTTCTGTGGGGGGAGGGGTCAGAGGTCAGTCCAAGTCAGTCCTGGTCTCTCTTCATGTCGGGGGGGACTGCAGACAGACTCCACAGTCCAGGTGATCTTGGGACTCCTCTGAAGGGTCCTGAAGCACACAGGAGTCTTAGTCACTCACTTAGCCCAGAACCAGAACCAGAACCAGAACCAAGGACGAGCCCTCCAAACTAAACCTGTCAGTGTGACATGTTCCAGCCGTGCGGTTCTGACTCGTCTCCTTCCTTCCAGCAGGTCACTCATCGGATATGCAGACAGACTTCTGGATCTGATCAGACTTCTGGATCTGATCGGACCTCTGGGTGAGGCTGGTTGTGACATTATTGTAGCCAACCAAGGCCCAGGTGCACCGTGGGTAATGTAGGCTTCAGGCCCATTTAAGCTCGACAGAGCAAGCGGATTCGGAGACGGATGGAAAGATGGACAGAGTTTCGTCCGTCTCCTGCATCGGTTGCGAGCATAATTTGGTCCGTTTTCAGAGATTAGTCATCCGTCACTTGACGGAGAAAACGGAGCAATACTAGCAGAAATCGCGGAGGCAGTGCTGAGCAGAAACAAACCAGAGAAGAAGAAAAAAAGAGGAACAGGAAGGAAAAAAATGCAGAACAAGAATGAAGGCGAGGACAAAAACTGTAGAAATTGCGTGAGCTTTGAAGAAAGGCTGTAATTGTTTATGGCGTGTTGGGTGGCTGGAATCAACTTCATAGCGGTAAATTACCGTCACCAAGACATCGGATCACTGGAGTGAACTCTGAACTCAGCACTGCCCACTAGTCGAGGTCAACCATGGCAACGTAAAAGACGAAGTATGAGGACGGCTACATACAAGAACGTTTGAAACAGATGATCTTATTTACGTACGTTAGGGAGCATAAATGGGCCTTTAGACGTGAAGACGTGGGCCGTTCCTGCTCTCATTGTGTCTCCAGCAGGTGCAGTGATTGGAGGAGCAGCTGGGAGGAAGGAAGTTCAACCAGATGGACTGGAATATGTCAACACACCTGAGCTGTTTACCTGTCCCGTTACACAGATGTCACACCTGGAGGCTTCCTGCAGAGTTGCTAAAACAGACGTGATTCTTCACTCTGTCCTCATTGCTGAAGGCAGAGAGCAGCGTCACTGCATACCTGCAGGTAAACCCCGCCCACACCAACCTGACCTCTGACCTGACTCAGTAAGACCAAGATCTGAACCCACTGGGTCTGGATTTGAGCCTCCAGACGCTCCGGTCCGAACAACAAGTCACCTCCCAGAATCCTCTGCTTTAGATAAACAAAGGGGGGTGTTGGAGGGGTTGACTAGAATTACCTAGGGAACCAGTCATGTTGCCATGGGGACCACAGAACAGCAAAACATGATGGGGCTTTTTACTACCTTGGTGTCTGATCACACTGGCATTCAGGGGAGTAGAGGTGAGAAATCGTTAGGCAAGTCTACAAAGAGAGATAGACGTTCATTTATTTATGAAGGAGCAGAACCACCATCATCATCATCATCATCACCATCACGATTATCATCATCATGGTGTCAGCCTGACTCCGCTGCCCTCACCTCAACGCACTTTCCTGTTTGCAGAGACCGCAGAGATCCAGATTCATCTCTGCACTTTTAACTCGTTATAAACGAGTCAGCTAGGGACGCACCAATCCACGTTTTTAGGGTTCCGATCTGATACTTGAAATTTGGGTATCTGCCGATACTTACAGATACTAATGTTTTTTAAAGGCAAGTAAACGCATTTTTACCAGAACCCTGCCTGGTTTCATTCCTCCACCCAACTCCAGACATTATATGACTAAGATGAGTTCCCTGAACTTTATATTGGAGGAAAACCTGTATTTTAAGTTAAATGTGGAGAAAATTACAAACCAAAATTGAAATAAAATTTTAGTTTTTAATTTTTTGCCTATTTTAGTGGCAATCTTTAGATTCTGACATAAGAGGAATACATTTTTTTTTCCTTCTACTGCAAGAGGTTAAACTGACTGCAGGGGATTTTACACTTTCTATTGCTAGATTCCCATCGTTGGATCAATGATGTGGAAATATTCTTTATCTATAGAATAAAGAATTTATAAAGATGGATCCATGCTGGATTTTACAACATGCAGGACCTTGTAGGAATAAATGTCCACATCAATAAGTTCGCTGAAACCCAAACCGCTGAAAGGTTTCTGCAGTTACCTGCAGAGGAAGGTGGAGCGGAGTTTATGAGCCATATTTCTGCCTTCGTCTGCACCACAGTCGCATCAACCACATGTACGCTACCATCGTGTGCAACATGCACGTGGAGAGAAAGTAAGGATATTTATACTGTCGCCATAAAAATGTAAACTGTTTAATGAGAATAAAACCATGTAGAGGTCCCGGCGCAGACGGCGTCTTTCTCCTGCTGCCGCTTCTGAACTTCACATTTTGAATTTTTTTACCCCTGTGACACTCTTTTATTTGACTTTACAGATTAGTGGAAGGCAATTATGAGCTGATCACTCTGATCGATCAGCTGCTGCGTCAAATCATTCCGCTGTATTTCATAAATATAATTTCCGTAAGGTCACTCGGTAGAAACCTGCAACAGAGACCCGAGTTAAAAGTTAGATCTAAAGGAAAGCGTTCATAGCTTTCCTTACGCGAGTTGATGAGGTATTGATATGTGGAAACTTTCGTTTCTCTGGTAGTTCTAGTCGTGTCAACCAGCCCCCGCCTCCCTGGCTGCACTCTGAAGTCTGCATGCTGTGTTCATGTGCAGAGCCCATGTCTGACAGCAGAGTAGCATCACTACAGAGCTTCTGCAGGCGCGATGTAAATTCAGATGTTGTCCTCGTGAAACTATTTAATTTTCGGCACAAGGCAAGCGCGGCAACCAGCGGAATGTCGCTTGGTATCGGGACACTTTTATGAATGCCGAGAAAAAGAAAAGAATGGATCAGATTGCTGGATCGGCCTCATTCATCCGATATCTGATCCAGCTAATTATGAAATATCCGATCTGGGTATCGGATCGGTGCATCTCTAATGTCAGCTAACCCTCACATCCTCCTCGGGCAATTTTCTAAATTCTTTATCAACTTTTAAACAAAGAATTTTTCATGGTGTGACATGGCATAGTGGAAAGAAATTTTCTAAATTACACATTTTAGGTGTTTATTTCATAATACTTTGTCTGCAACAAAATCTCTTCAAATTTTTTTACACAAAGCGCAGCGCCACAGTGTTTGTCTGCATCCCACCATGATTGGTATCATTCTAAGCCTCGGTCTCTCTAGTCTGGTAAAAACTTGAACTTTCCCCCTGCATTAGTAACTAAATTTGATAATAAAAGGGAGAGTTTTATGCTAAATGTGGACTCTCATTTGCTGATCTCAATGGTTCATATTGGCCACAAGATTCACTCCGTTGAATTCCGGTTTGACTTTTTGGCAAGACTGATGAAGTAAAAAAGCCAAAATAAATGTGTCTAAAATGTTCTCGGAGAAAACGACGGTAACATTCAAAAGTAGGAGACGACAGGTCAGAACAAACACCGAGATCAGCTGATGAAACACCTGCGAGTCCATCAACATGGTTTTCACTTTTCATGAATGATTATGTCTGAAAGATATTCGCGTCTTACAGCTTGTGTTGCTTTGTTTTTGTTCCTTGTGATTTGCAGAGGAGGTGTGTTAGAGTGGGAAAGTAAGATAGAGAAAGAGTTATTCCATCCAAACAAGCAGATTTTTTTGGCTGGCTCACCTACGGTGGCCGACAGGTGCGCCTCCTATACAAAAACATGTTGCATAAAAGAACAGAAATGCTAGCGGGAAAATCTGCAAGTACACAGCAGGATATACATATATATACACACACCCATATACATATATATTAAATGAGACGTGTAACATTTGCTATCATTGTGTCATTTTTATTATGTAAATCAAGGGCGCAACAGATTATCGGACCCAAATATCAGCTCAAGAAAATCGGCATCCGGTATCGGTTAAGGGTAAAACAAAAACGGCATCGGCCCTAAAACAATGCATATCTGCATATCATAGCCTAGTAGCTGCTGGATAGACTCGACACATAAGCGGGTATAGACAGTAGATGGACGTTTCACCACCTGCAGTATAACCACCCGCTTTTTACTCTAAAGTAAGGGTAAATGTTCAGTGACTGGGTTAAATGAGGTTGATGTTTACTTAAAGTAAAACTGAAATGAAACATTATCGTCTTATTTACAATTTTCTACTTGTGTAAGACTCTGGTTGGAGTTTCAGTGCAAAGTGAGGAATTAATTCACTGAATGTTACATTATAAGGATGGAAAATATCTAAACCTCTCAAACTTTTCCCATGGATAGTTTTTCTGTTCAAACATGACTGACTTGGTGTGAGGATGATGTCCTTTTTGTCATTGGTGTGCAATGGTCTGTGAAAGAAACCATATCTAATTCCAGATATCTGGTCTCGTATCTTTATTTCCACTGTTCCAGTATTATTCATGTGTCAAGCAGCAGCTATTCTACTAAAGGACAGCTGGAAGTCAAAGCTAGATGTTTTCCTGTGTTTCTAAATTCTCTACTCAGGTTGAAAACAAACATCTTTATAATGAGGTTTCCAGAAAGAAGCCTCCCAAGTCCAGGTAGAGGTCCTGTACCCTTTCCATCTGTTTTCTCTGAGAGAAATCAGAGTTAATATAAAGTATTTATTTATTGTTTAGAGAGCAGAGGGGATTTAGTTGGAATGGGACTTTTTGGTTACTTTACTTTCTTTCTATATTATTTTGTTATGTAGGCATCAAAAGATAGAAATAAATAAAACTTAAAGACCTACAAAGAGTATTCATGTGATTTTACACATTTACAGTGTTGGGAAATTAATTAATGTAGAATAATCGTGATATTTTCTCTGACAATAACGAAAATATAATCGTGACATCCCTAATCACCATGAAGAGCAAAGGACAGCCAAATGGAAGGCCTGTGAAATGCAGCTGGACCCAGTGGAACCAGCCGTAGAACCTCTGTACAGTTCTGCAGGTCCAGTTCAGCTGAGTGAGGAGCAGCAGAGTCTGGCTGACAGTCTGAGAAACACAGAAGGAAAGAAAACCAAACAATCCTCACCTTCCTGTACGGAGCTTCCAGCATCGCCTCGATGTCCAGGTCGTCTGCCATCCTGCTGCTGAACACACACACACGGTACTGTCAGCATGTGCAGAGGAAACATCTGATTATTATACTTTCGTACGAGAGCATCTGTGCGTCTTTTTAAATGCACACAACAAACTTCAAATGTTTCAGTCTTGTTTTAAAGCTCTTTATAGCACAGACTAGAGCACTGTGGCATCTGCTCCAGAGTGGTTCAGGTCATTCCTGTCTGAAAGGAGTTTCTCTGTGAGTCTCTTCAGCCCTTTTTACATGACTAATTATATTTTCCATTTCATGCTTTGTATTAAGAAACTATGGTTTCTCCTTTAATTCATAGGCAGATGAAGAGTCAGACTTACCACCAGTTAGAGCACAATCATTCATTTTCATTAAAACCACAGTTTGACGGCCTTACTGAAATTAAACTTACTCAACTTAAATGAAAATAAAACTGAAGTGGTTATTTTTGGGCCCAGTGGCACTGCAGTTCAACTTATTCAGTCACATAAAATTACATGTTAAAGATTTGGCCGTGATATTTGATTAATATTTTATCTGTGAGCAACAGCTTTGTTTAGTAGTAAAAATTTTTTTATTTTTTTTTCTAAATTAAGCTGTAATCTAAGGTGAAATCCTTTTTAATATTTAAGGACTTTGATTCATGCTTTTGTTGCATCATAACTATGGGTGCATAATATTGGATTTTTGTCCGATATCCGATATACTGACATTTTAGTCAGGCTTGTTGTGTTTTATGGCAACAGTTAGTCAAGCTTTTAACAAGCTGCAGTATGAACCAGAAAGGATGGACTTATCTCTCCTCGTTTCATTGGCTACCTGTTTTATTTTAGGTCACATTTTAAAGTTTTAATGTTGATCTATGAAGCTCTAAATTAGATTACCTTCTGCAGCTTTATGCACGCACCCTCCAGATCGTTCAGATCTGTTGATCATCTGTTTTTAGTTGCCCCAAGGTCGAGGATGGTAAACACAGGTGATTGGGCCTTTTCAGTGGCAAATCCTAAACTGTGGAACCAGTTGGCTGAACATGTTAGACAGGCTCTGCTGTCTTTACAATCCTATAAAACATTAATATTAACTGGCTTTCAATTCAGGATATATATATATATATATATATATATATATATATATATATATCTTTTTTTTTTTTTTTTAGGGGTGGGAGATATGGGTTTGTGTTTTGTCTAATATCCCCCCTTCTAAACACTCTCTCCCGCGCATACCCTTTCCTC
>JBBBVU010000003.1:4895995-4906751 GCA_037177055.1 Atherinosoma microstoma
CCTCCACATCTCTCTTCTGCTCTTCCTCCGCTCCTCCTCCTACCTCCCTCCTCACATCCTCCATCTCCACTGAATCCATCAGTCTGACGAGCATCTGATTGATGGCCTTTTCATCCAATCCCCGAACTGAGAGAGCTGACTCCGCCCACTCGAGCAATTCCTTGTACCTGTGAAGGAGTGAGATGTGATGTCATCATACCGTGTATATACAAACAGGATGTGATGTCATGGTGTAAACAAACAGGATGTGATGTCACTGACCTGGACTGAGAGATGACAGGTAAAAGCAAACCTTGGTGCTCTGTAACAGAAAGACAGATCAGCTGACTGCAGAGAGCAGCACTGATTGGACCAGGCTGACGATGATGTCACTGTGCAGGTGTAAACTCACGCTCCCATTGTTTGGAGATGCTGTGTTCAGGTCTGGCCCTGGACAGAACACCTTTTCCAAAATAACCCTGAAACAACAGAACCAGTCCAGACTGTGAGTCAAGCCACAGAACAAAACAGACCACAGGTAACAGCCAATAAGGAGCTGAGCTTCAGGTGAGCTCAGCGAGGGGGTGGAGCGTTGTCTACATATGGAGGTGCAGACTCAGACCTGGGGGTATTCCACAAAGCGGGTTTACCGGTTTAGCTAGCTATGTTAACCGAGACTAAACTGAAATCTCGGGTTTTCTGTTCCAAAAATGTCTAATCTAGATGAATTAATGTGGAAACATGTGCTGTGGACACAGCCTGGTGGGAGGGAGGAGCTTTTGTTCAGGCTATGTCAAACTTACCCCCACCATAATGATCTGAGGGAAGGTCACTCTGAGCGAGACCAGATCTGTCAGAACCATTTTAATTAAAACAAATGAACAGGCTCCGTTTTTGGTATTATGTTTTAAAATTTAAATTATTGTCTGGAAACTTCCCCGAAAAGAGAAACACTTCGTTGTGTAATCTCATCATTCACTGACATTTTGGCCGATGTCTCCATTGATTTCTTATCTGCTGTTTTAAGTAGGACCATTGCTTTTCCGGGTGTGTTTATGCGATCTAGCTCTACAGGTGGACTTAATAGAGGTACTTTGGAGTCATCTAGTTCCAGCTTTGATGATGTAATCCCCCGGGATTCCTCTCATCATCTGGCGGTCCAGGTTAACGCCTCGGACTTGTCTTCCATCGTTCCCATGTCCACTTATTGGCTGTGAAGTAGGTTGACCGTCGGGGGTGAGCCTACAGGCCTACAGCAATATTTATGGAAATTAATATCGGCTACTGGAGGAATTTTTTCTAAGGTCCATATGAGAAATTCTTACCAGTCTGAAGAATGTTTTTGGTTTCACTTGGACCCAGATTATCATATATAATATAATACTGTATAATATAATATAATATAATATAATATAATATAATATAATATAATATAATATAATATAATATAATGTAATGTCAAATTTAGTAATGAGATAAAATGCCAGCTGTAGGCGACCAGTGTTTAACATCCTCTATGTGTTGACTTTGCTGGAAAACCTCCACCAGGCGTCACAGCAGGCACATTGGTCATCGTGGGTGACGCCTGTCAAAGGTTTGCTGTGGCTCATTCTGGCTCAACAAACATGGGGTTGTGATAGCTACTTCATAACCGGTGTTTTGGAACCGACAACCCAGGTTGAGACGTCAGAGGATTTACCACGAGTACAGACTTTATCACAGGCTTCTATGTTAAACCACCTTTCTGGAATGCCCCCCTGCACCCAGTGACCAGTGAGGACCAGTGACCAGTAACTCCAGGTTCAGGTCTGGATTATAAGTTTACTTATGTAGGTGTATCACCATGGCAACAGATGCTGAAAAGCTGAGGATCCTGATGGACAACTTTAGATCTGGAACTGATTCTTTACAACCATCACTGAACTAGAAAAGAGCTCATCTGTGTGTGTTATCGATCAGATTGTTGATTTTAATCAGACACCTCACCTGCTACAGTATATGTTACCATGGCGACACAATCCAGCTACAAGTGAACAAGCTTAATGATAAGAATCCAGACCTGGACCTGGATGAACCAGAGAACCTGCATACTCCTGTGGCAAACTTCTGGTTCTTCATGATGTGGATTTCTTCTCTAGTGACATTAATAAACGTAAGTATTTAACTGATCAATACTGTTGATCAGGTCTGATTCTATCAGTTTTCATTCAGTCTCTGATCATTATTGATACTACATATAAACTGTTCTCCTGCGGATCAAGTTTGAATATTGAATTTGGCTCTACGGGATGAGGATCAGACCTGGTTGTGGATCTTCTGGATGTGGTCTGGATGACAGACCAGCACGTGTTGGTTGATGAGCTCCGCCCGGTAGTGGGTCCTTTCCTCCGGGATCCGGCTCACCGGCAACGGTGCCTCAAACTCCTCGTGTACCCGGGTCCGCCGCCGGGGAGCGCGAAAGTCCGCCTGCATGCTGCAGACACCGATAAGTACAGGATCAAACCGGAATGTCTTTGCTTGATCCGGACTATTTACAGAGTTAGCCGTTAGCTCATTACCGCTCTGTGATAATAACATGTAGCGTGTTAGCAGCTAGCCCGTTAGCAGCTAACCCGCTAGCAGCTAGCCCGTTAACAGCTAGCCCGTTAGCAGCTAGCCTGTTAGCTTCGTTCAACAAGTACGAACCATTGGTGTGAACACGTGACTGTCTGCGAGTTTGTTTTGCTGCCGGAAGCTGCGGTGTCACCCCAATATCTGTCCGACTGGAACATCAGCCTCCTTTGTTATGATTGTGTTCATGTCATGCAAGCAAATGAATAAATTATCATTTTAGACGATTATTTGTCATATTTTGTGGGGGAAAAAAGTCAAAGAACTTCTATACCTTGAATTATATTGTCGTGAGTCAGAAAAAAACAACTGTAATGTTTTATTTATTTTTAAGTTTTCAGTCTTCTCTGTCTCTCATATCTCTGTTGGTTTAATAGAAACATTTTCACAGTTTCATCTCATGCTCTCCGTCAGTTCAGTTTTTCTGTGGTTTAACATCACATGGAGCTCACACGAGATCATCAGTCTCAAAATAAACATGTCTACAGCTTTATTTTCATGTTTATTTTCTTAGATGAATGGAAAAAAAGTTTTTTTTTATAAGAACAAAAGAGAAGATGTTTAACATTTCCTCAGAAGTTTCATGCCTTCCCCTTCCCGGAGCTGACAGTCTGAATGTCTCTCTGAAACTTTATGTGTGGTCACGCTTGCAGGAACACATACACATCTGGAGCTGCTGGACTTTCAGACAAGCTGAGTCTTCATCACTCTGGTGATGATGAAGAGCTGAAGGTGTTTCAGTCTGTTGTCACCAACAGGCTGAACCACATGTTCTGTTTCCTCTGTCGGCAAGACCAGCCAGGGTTACCATGGAAACCGGTCAAACAGGGGCTTTACCATATAGACCCTGGTCTGACAGGCTCCCTGTTCCCATGGAAACGTCGGCTTGGTTCTTTACAAAGTTTTCAAGAATAAAATTGAATCTGATGGAGCTGTTTCCAAGGTAACAGACCAGCTGGTTTAACCGGTGGATGCTGCGTCCTGCTGTCTGTCCACCACATAGTATTGGTGTTTCTGGATGTGCTGGAGCAGCATGGTGTATTTGGACACCCTCCTCATCTTCGGCATGATGAAGCTGCGGGTGAAGTCGTCTCTATTCAGAGAGCTGCGACCCTCCACCTCCAGGACGCCGTTCACAAAGAGCAGACAGAAGCTGAAGCAGTTGTGCGTCTCCTCGTGGAAACTGAGACAGGTAGACAGGTGGATCGATGGGTGGACAGGATGTCAGGTGTCAGATGAGGCAGGTTAGTCAGGTGTTTGTTACCTGTGCCAGGCCGGGTCCCACATGGGCCCGTTGCAGAAGCGCTCCAGGTACTGGTCCCACTGAGCCATCAGATGGAACATGTCTGGTCGGACCAGAGGGACACTGACGCAGCGCTCCCACCCGCTCTGATCCCTGCGCACTCCGTCCTGGGTGTAGTTATACACCACACCTGCACACACACGTGCATACACACACATCAGGGGGGCACATCAGATAAAAACCGCTGGTGAGCAGGTGAGTCATACCTTTGGTGTTGGAGATGCCTGTGTGCAGATCTGACGTCCCATCAAAGTCTCTGTGGAACAAACAACAGTTGGAAACATACATACTGGAACAGACTGGATTAGGCCTGTATCAAAGTTTAAAAGATATATTGATTAAAGATATAATGCTAATAATAATGATAATGCCCTTTACATTGCAGGATCTCAAAGAGCTACAGATAAAAGATTAAAAAGAATTTAGAAAGCTTTAATAAACTTTAAAAAAAAACGTTTAAAAAAATTAGAAATAAAAAAATTCTCGAAACTGTACATGTATACAAAGATATTATATTGAAGATTTAAGTTTCTGTATTGGGGAAAAGATCCTTCCTTGTTCCAGTACCTAAAAAAATCCCAACCACCAAATGACAGCCTAGTCGCTCTAACATCTCACATGAAGAAAGTCCTGCAGAGACTGTTGGCTCGCCTCAATAAGCAGGTGAACACCCTTCACGGCCCATTACAGTTTGGATAAAGTAGCGGGCTGAGGGTTGAAGACGCCATCATCTACCTGCTTCAGAGAGCCCACTCTCATCTGGACCAATCAGGCAGCACTTTGAGGATCATGTTCTCTGATTTCTCAAGTGCTTTTAATACAGTTCAGCTGCTCTGTTGTGTGAGAAGCAGCTTGATAAATTCAGGTGGATCCATCAGGTCTGAGATGGTGGTCAGCAACACTGGACCACCACAAGGGACTGTACTCTCACCATTTCTCTTCACACTGGTCACCTCAGACTTCCATTACAACTCCTTTCATCTGCAGAAATACTCTGATTACTCTGCAGTTGTGGGGTTTATCAGTGATGGACAAGAAGCTGAGTACAGAGACCTGGTCAGTCAGAGATAATCACCTCATCTTGGACACAAACAGAACAAAAGAGATGACTGTTGACTTCAGGAGGAACAGGAGCAAACAAAACACTGTTTACGTCCTGAGAGAAGAGGTGGAGCTGGTGGAGGAATACAAGTCGTAGTTCAGCTGGATGCAACAGAAGCATGTAGAGGAAGGGACAGAGCAGACTCTGCTTCTGGAGGAAGCTGAGATCCTTCACTGTCTGCACCAAGACGTTTCATATCTTCTATAAATCAGTGGTGGAGGGTTCGATCTGCTTTGCAGCAGCAGTTTTAGCCTGTTAGTAAGTGTAATCCTTATTGGCTCTTATTGGTGTTTTAATTGTGTAATTGTATAACTGTTGCATTTGCTGCTGCCTTGCTTGGCCATGACTCCTTTGAAAAAGAGGTTCTTAATCTCAGTGGGATTTTCCTGGTTAAATAAAGGCTAAAGGAAAAAATAAAAAATTGTGTCTGTTTTGCTGAAAACTCACACAAGGAGCTTTGAATTTAGAGACCGTCAATATTTTCATGATTTTATTGTTTCATTTGAAAATAAACATGCCCTTATAGTTTATTTCTATTTTTTTTTTTACTCTTACTGAATTCATTAGAAACCTTTTGGTGTCATTTGAATTATTGATCCACCAAATAAATAAAATGGGGGGGAAAAGTACTTTCAAAAAGTATTACTCCCAAAGTAAAAGCAAAATTCCCAAAATACATACAAGTAATTACCTCTGATTTATTAATAAAAGTAATCATCACAATCATAATTTTCCATGTGCTGATCTTATTTACATGATTAAACTTGAGTTGATTCATTTATTCAACATTTTTCAGTTCAACGCACTCAAGATCAATATTAATAAAACATTAAAAATAAGTTATAACCACTAAATATATTCTATTAAAACCAATATTACATTTTACAGTGTAAAAGGTGAAGTGAAGGTCTCACCTGAGACCTCAGGTGGGCTATAACCAGCCTTTCGAACAACAGATCGATAATCATTCAAACAGGATCTCAGACTCTCCTCTTTTAACACCCAAACACAATAAACTTACACTGACTCTGGACTTGTGGACCAGTTCCACTTGAACTCTGTAAACAGATTTGATGCTGACAGCAAGGCTCTGACGGAGAACAAGGCTCTGACGGAGAACAAGGTTCTGACGGAGAACAAGGCTCTGATGGGCCGAGGCTTCAGTGTTAGATGTGTGTTGTTACCTGTTGAGGTTGTCGTGTGCAGGTGCGACCAGCAGGCAGCAGGAGGTCTTGTGTCCGTTGGTGAGGGGGGAGGGCAGGCTGACCGGTGCCTCCTGCAGCCTGCTCCCCCTCAGCTCCTCGCCGCAGCTCGGACACTCCTCAGGAAGCGAGAAGCAGAAGATCTCCTTCTCGCAGTGACTGAAGCGGATCAAACTCTGCTCCATCGCCTCCTCTTCCTCCTCCTCCGACTCCAACTCAACTCTTAATCTGTCTCTTGTTTCTCCTCTTTCTCCTTCTCATTTCCTTTCTCCTACTCTTCCTCCTCCTCCTCCTCGCCCTGTTGCCCGGTTACAGCCTATCAGATGACATCACTGCACCTGGCTTCGACTTATCAGGTGTCACACAGTCAGACAGACGGTCATGTGACACGATTCACCTGTGGCTGCTTCAGTCTGAACAGCTGACCTTTGGACTTTGTGGGCAGCGTCGTCATGGAAACCAGCTTTGACCTGTAGAGCTAAATAACACACTGACAGACAGAGAAACAACCTGATGTCTCTACGGCGACGGTGCGTGATGATTCTCAGCTGATGACTGAAGATAATTCTGCTGGTTGAGCCGAAGTCAACGCAACAAGTTTAGTTAAAACGTCTGACTGACTGAACACAGAGAGCAACCTCTGCTCTCACCTACAGGCCCAACAAAGAAACATACTTCCAACTAACAAATTATGTGATTAAGAAGCCAAAATACTTCACGGAATCACAGATTCATGACAGAAAACTTCAGTTTCACAGTCCTGACGAAGGAAATCTTCAAACAACAAAAATAATTCAGTAACTGAATGTAAATCAGTTTAAAGTTTAATGAAGCTTCACAGTTACAGCTGAACCAGGTCAATATGAGGAACCAAGTGGGATCTTTAGACAGGAACCAGGTGCAGCATTCAGAGAGGAACCAGTATGGGAACACGGAGAGGAACCAGGTGCAGGCATACAGCATTCAGAGAGGAACCAGGTGTGTAAAGAAAGCAAAACTAGCAGATTTATGAAGGAAGTGGGTTCTACACAATCAAACAGGATGTAAGAGGAAACAGTAACTGAACATGAATCAGACGTGAACTAAGACTCCAACTAACCAGGAGAAGTTAACGGGACATAACACAGAGCCAACAACCGAACCCCGGGACTACAAACACACCTGGAGTCAAACTGTGGAAACTGAGCAAACCTTTTCCATCTCACCTGTCAGGCTGAGATGTGATCAGTCCGCTCAGGTGAGTCTGACACAGATACTCACCTGCGGACAAACATGACGAGTCAGAGTTTACTTTCAGCCGGAGGCACCACTGCTATTTATTTACACTTTTTATTCAAGTTTTTTTTTTCCAAACAGAAAAGTGTCTGGGACAAGGAGAGTGGGATGAAGAATTGATATACAAGTAAGAAGGAAAAAAACAAACATAAAAATCAACATATACACGCATATACATATATTTACATACCCATGTACGGCCATATACATATAGCACATACCTAGGTGATGCTACATATAAGTTTCTTTCTCTTTCTTTCACCCTCTTCTCCCTCCCTCTCTCTCTCTCCCCTTTCCCTCTCCATTTCTTTTTCTTCCTTTTCCCTTCTTCTTTGACAACTCACACAGTTTACAGATTCAGATCTTTCACCAATCGCCATCTCTAGTTAAACAGGTGACTTTTTATTGGTAACCAAGCCGTCATTCTCTCCATCATATACTCCTGTTTGAGCCTCTGCAAGCAGTTATAGTTGGCGGTTTAACCTTCTTCCAGTTTGCCCTGATAGTTTTCCCAGCGATCCTCAGTGATCAAAGTAAAATATATCTTTGTTCAACAGTGAATTGTCAGTTGTAACCACCACTAGTGAATATAATTGTAAATGTGGAGGGATTTCTTTCTTTACCATTTTCTCAATTTCTTCTTTAGTTTTCCAGAAGCCAAGGATTACTGGACAGTCCCAAAATATATATGTGTGGGTCCCTATTGTTCCACATTGTCTCCAGCATAAAGCTGCTGAAGGATCTTTAATAAACTTGGAAATAGTGTACTGACCAAAACATACTGTCCCTACAAGGTTTATCCCACCATTCATCTTCTATCATTATGTTAGCTTCTAGTTCCCATTTTTCTTTAATATCATATGTATTCTGAATCTTTTATAAAGATGGGAAACACGCTGACGTACCGGCGTGTGTTCTTCTAATATTATAATAAGATATTGTTCTATACTATTTGGGATTTTAGTATTTCTCTTTTTTTTCTTTGTGATTTATAATGTAAAGCCGAATTTGCAAATATCTATAGAAATCATTTGAGGGAAGATTGAATTGCTCCTGGAGTTGTGAAAAGGACTTTAAGTGAGTTCCTTCAAATAGCTGATGAAATATAATCAGGCCCTTTGCTCTCCATGTCCGAGAACCATGATCCAGTATGGAGGGTGGAAAGTCTGTATTGCAGCTATTAGCATAGCTCTAGAAATTGATCCAGTATCTTTAAGCATTTTAACTCCTGTCCAAACCCTTAGTGTGTGTTTTATCCAATTATTCCCAATCTTCATTTTGTTGACATGTTTCCATAAAAGCTTTGAGTTCACCTTGTTCTACTGTAGTCCAGCTCACTTCCTGTTCCCTCCTGATCCAACTCACAACCGCCGCCAGTTGAATAATAACATTTTAAATTAGGCAAAGCCAAACCTCCTTTATTTTCAGATAGCTGAAATATTCTAAGTTTAATTCTGGCTCTCTTGTGCTGCCATATATATGTGCAGGATTGGAACAAAAGCAGGACACGAGGGAGCAAATTCATCCTTAAACTCTACCAAACAATGATAAGAGGAGAACGTCCCTGCGGATCAAATCTCCTCTTATTTGTTTAATTAGTTTATCATAATTTGCATGAAAAAGTTTAGCAGGTTCAGGTGTTATAGTAATTCCCAAGTACCTAAATCCTTGTTCCCACTGCTTTTTCTTATGTTTGATGTTCTGATTCCCTGAAACCACGAGGTGTTCAGTGACACTCCTCTCTGTCTGCAGGCAATCTGCAGACCTCCAAACAGGATGAACGAACAACCTGATCACAACCACGTTGATCAGGACAGCAGAGACACGGACACTTTATAGGACAGATGCTCGGAGTTAACCTGGAAAAGATAGAAGGCGTCTCAGGTTCCACCTGCTGTACTCTGCAACCTTTTTATCTCCATGTGGGTTAACCACCACTCTTACCCGGAGTCATGTGACCAAAACATGTTAGTCATGCAGGTAAACACCTGAACACTTGTCAACAATGTCCAACAACAGCACACACATGACCCCTGTCCATCAGGTTTCCAGTTAATAGTCTGGGATGTATTTAGTTTGAGCGGAAGCAATACTCAGATCTGTTTTTATGGAAATAAACACAGCCTACATATGAATCCAGTATCTGAGTCAGAAACAGTTCTAAGGAGCTTTAAATGGAATATTTGGTCTGAGTAGGTTTTAGCTTAATCACAGTCTGAACCCTCTCAGACAAGACTTGGTTCATTTCTTTAAGCAACCTTCTGGAATAATTCTCCAGATTTATTGGAGGATTTTCCAAAGCTCTTCTTTGGAAAGTGATATTTTTCCTTAATTGACATTTACAGACCTTTAAGACTGTTTAGTCTTTAGTTTCCAGTTTCCTCCGGTTGTTCCCTATTTCATGGTTTTTCATGAATATCAACAACTGTCTTTGAACACGTGATCCATTGCTAAGATCTAAGCTGGTACCCAGCAGTCCTCAACATAGTTTTCAGGAATAATTCTCCAGACTTTCCCAAGCTCTTCTTTGGATGTTTGTGGCTTTTGTTCCAGAAGATCCCATGCTGCTTCAATAATGTTGAGGTCCGGGATCACTCCATCAAACCTGTTGCCACTGATTTTCTGTCCAGTTCTTGTATCATGTGACATACCTCAGCCTATTCTCCCTGTTTCCCTTCCTTAAGGATTGCTCCTTGACAGACCATCTTCCACGGAGACAGTTTCTGATGAGGTTTCGGCCAACAGTACATGGGTCAGCTGGCGGTCCAGATGCATCTATCTGGTCCCACGTCAGGTCTTTACTGGATTTGTTCCTATTTCTTCAGGACATCACTTTCAGATCCTGTCCATCTGCTGTAGATAGTTTTTTCTAGTCCTGAAACTTCTTTTTTGTCCTCCATTTGTCCAGTTTCCTTAAATGTTTTAAGGACACACCGCACACCATGCTGAGATATGCAGCTCTTTGGGATTCACCTTGTGGCTGCAAACATCCTAATCTCTGTCTGACAGGCTGTGATGTCTTTGCTGTGTTTCAGAGATTAAAGTTAAAAATGGAAACAATGTGTCTTTGTGACAGGCTGCTAGTTACAAAGAGCCTAAATATCCCAATTAAAACAGCTTCTTTGCTAAATTGCCGGTTATGTATTGCCAACACTGGTTCATTCCTCGAGTAGGGAGCTAACAATTTCCCTTAGGGGATCAATAAAATTATCCATCTATCTATCTATCTATCTATCTATCTATCTATCTATCTATCTATCTATCTATCTATCTATCTATCTATCT